>NNCF01126291.1:954325-1014771 GCA_002313205.1 Laupala kohalensis
GGATTTAATATAGCGTGGGACGAAGATTTAACAATAAACTCAGGTATATCATCTATGCCTCGTGAAAATTTGTTTTTTAAGGAGCTGATGATTCCCATGACTTCACTGGCGTTAGTTTCGGAAGTGAACATAGAATTGGGTATGTAGGTGGATATAATTGGAGGGCATTGATTTTGATATATTGAGTTCGTTATTTTACCAACTTCTGAGAAGTGAGAATTAAACAAACTTGCGATGTCCTGAGGATTTGATACGATTTTGCCATCTTTAATAAAGAAACATTTTCTTCGCGATTTTCAGAAGTTGACGTGTAATTGTTAACAATATTCCACATGGCTTTCATCCGGTTGTTCGATTTTAGTTGTTCGATTGAATGAATAGTTCAGAGCAGGTTTTATTTTTGATCTGGAAAAAAATAAAAATTTACTTTTTAGATGGTTTATTATCATTTTATTCGCCTCAGCCCATTTCCACAATTCGTTTACATCGCTCTGTAACATATTTCGGTCTGTCTTCTTTAATACTCCGATATATAATACAGTCATCAGCAAATGAACGCACTATCGAATTGCTCTGATATATCGCAAGGAAAAGAAGTGGACCCAAAGCGCTTCCCTGTGATACTTCCGATGTCACCGCGATTTCTTTAGAGGAGCACCCACCTACTCAAACTTGTTGTGATCGATCCCGGAGAAATTCACAAATCTATTTCACAACACGCGGATCAATTTCGGACTTAGCGATTTTTGCAAGAAGACGGTCAAGTGGCATTAAATCGAACGCTTTTGATAAATCAATAACTTTGATAAATCAGTTCTCTTTCCTCATCAAGTGACTCAGCTAAGTCCTGGCAAAACGAAAATAAGTTGGCTCTCACATGAGTACCCGGATCTAAAACCGTCTTGGGCAGTATGTAGAAAATTATTTTTTCCCAAGTATTCTTCAAATAATCAGCAATAATATGTTCCATTTGTTTACATACTACGGAGATTAAGCTAATTGATCGATAATTACTAATAAGCGATCACCTCTTTTGTGAATTAGTACCACGATTGCCTTTTTCCAGTCCCGTGGTAATGAAGAATTATTTAATGCCCCCTCAGTCAACATGCGATAAGTTGAGGTCCCCGCCGATAATGCTATTTCTAGTTATATTTGAATTGAGACCCATTTTATTAACTAATTTTTCTAACACGCGCATATCATCACTTGGAGCTCTATATATTCCTGTAATTTCTAGAGTTTTACCTGAATAACCTTCAATTTCAACAGATATTAATTCGTGAACTTTATCCACCCAGCTTACAGAGTACGATAAACTGTTTTTCTGACAAATAAAAACTCCACCTCCACGACTCATACGATCCCGTCTGAAAACCGAAAAATCTGAACGAAATATTTCTGCATTTTTCACGTTCTCCGATAGCCATGACTCCGTACTACTAATAATATCTGGTTCATAAATATCAACGAAATTGGAAAAATTTAAGTTTTTGTTGTAAATACTTCTACAATTCATCTGCAGCAACACTAACCACTCACCCTTGTTAATAGGTCGACGAATTTCGTTTTCTCCTTCACCGCCGTAGCCTCCCCTTGCACCATCACCGCAGTCATTGCCTCCCCCGGTAACGCCTCCCACTCCGCCGTCACCTCCACCATAGCTGCAGTCACCGCCTCCATCGCCACCTCCAGTACCACCTTCTTCTCTTCCAACGCCATCACCGCCGTTGTCGTAAGTTGGAGTCTACCACTTATTCGAAGTTCCCAACAAGTTTTGGTATTTCCTATCAATACCCTTGAAGCAAATACCAATACAAATGAAGCCCGTCACGCTCAAAATAACTTTCCTCCATCCAACTGTTGCCGTCCACAAAGGTTGCGTTAAGGGCTTTACAAACCCAATCAATGCATTCATTGATGGCCCCGATTATACTCCACCACACGTCCTTTCGCCTCAACATGCCACTTACGTTTATGATAGACTGTGGGAACGTCTTTTTGGTGGCCGAAACAAGATCGTACACCTCTCCCATAACATAATCGAGGAAACGCGATCTTTTGAGGTCGTTTGTTCCGACGTGGAGGATAACAGTATCGAGGGTCCCAAAATCCCGATTTTCGATCACGCGTCGTAGTTGTTCCGTCCGGATGCCGGGACAGCATTCAACTTTCATGGAGCTGTCCTCCTTCCCCACGTGTCGGACAACTGAGTCCCCTAAAATGAGACAAGAAGTATTCCGGTTTGCATCTTCAACAACTACAATTACAGAGCGTTCACCAATTTTTTCCTCCTGCAAACGCTGGCTCGTACGAAGGTCCTCGATAGTTTTCTTCGCCACTAACAGCTCCTTTTCCAAGCAAAGTATTCGCTCCATGCAGCATCTCCCGCAGTTAAAGACCCCGTTGTTGGATGCAATGTCCACCATTCCTCGGCTGCACGAAAAGTGGAACCAACGACCACACGACTCGCACTCCGAACCAGATCGCAATATTTTCTTGCATCCGCCACATAAAACTCGTGAAACTTTCTCTGGAGCGGAATCAATATTAACAGGGCCAGGGTTTGCCTCAACACCGACAAATAGCCAAAAAGGCTGCACATAACGAAGCAGCTGCCCTGACCAAGCCGTCGCTGCCACCGCCGATGACGCATGCTACAGCCGCGAGGACACAGGAAAAGCGGCCCACCCAAATACCCACCCGGGCGCGGTAATCTCCAAGTGAGCAACCCATTACCTTTCACAATCACGAGATCTCCCAAACACGTTCGTCCACCTTGACGTCCCAACTGAGGCTGGATGTAAATGTTTTCCCCAAATACTAAAATTTTAAGTCTCCTTCTGAAAACCTTCAATTTTTTTAACAACCTATTTCTCCTTTTTTACTCCTATGTTACAAAAATTCTGTCCATTCAAATCTACAAGAGTCGTTAAAAATTTACATACGAATTTCTTTGGGACTAATATACTTGGTCGCGTGCTCTTAACGTTCTGGGATCAAATCACGGGTGATTTCATGTCAATCATGATTCCAAGATGCGAATAATGAATAAGGTTTAACACGTTCTTCTCACCATGCTGGCATTAGTAAAGACTTATGAATAAATCGTGTTTAGTAAATAAAATTATATTAAGTACACCATTAACCCAATCCAAAATAGTACACCTTGAGAAGTTGAGAAGTAAGTTGGCCGTATGCCATCCCTATATAAAGGGACGGGAGAAAAAGAGGAACAATAATTATAAATCACAGAAATAATTATTATAATTTTTTCAACAAATATCATTTCAATCTATACTATGATCAAGAGAGATATTTGCTCTCAACATTCATATCCTTTCATAATATGAAACTCAAGTGGTTACAATTTCTATGGTAAGCGTTGGGGAGAAATGTAGAAAAACAGTAACATTTAAAGTGAAATGACAATTGTATTCTGAAGTTTTTCTTCAAATTATTATAACGATTTGAAACATCAAGTAAACAGCTAACACTCATTGTGTAGTGACTGATAAGATGGATCGGTTGTTATTTTACTTGCTCCTTCTTATCAGCGCACGATATTAAAAAGATGAAATTATCGTTTTTGAGAACACATCGCTACCTCCGTACATAAAATGCGATTGTGAAGTATTCCATTTCAGAGAAATATACATAATACAGAGTAATATGCATAGTGCAGAGGTGAAGCATTATTTCTGCTTCATTTGGTTTGGTCAAAATTTGAGACACGTAAAGATACATGCGTGAACGGAATGAGTACGTAAGAATTTTGTGCGAGGAAAGGCCACCCAAAAATTGTAGCTTCCTTTGAAATACTGATATCATGTGACACCAACAATATTCCATAATCCGCAGAAAATGCTAACAGGCGATTTTTCAGTTCAGGCTACTAGGAATTAGGATAAAAATGTCTTTGAAGTATCAAGCCCTTCCCCAAGTAAAGCCAATACTAATAGGACTTTTTTTTAAACTTTTGGTATTACATAATAACGTCTATACAACAAAATAATGACAAGAAATTATACAATATGTCATCTTCACAAAAAAATCGATTTTATGCAGTATCATTTTATCTAAAAATAACTGAGATGTAATTTTTCTATACATCTGCGACTTTAAAAATATAATTATGGAGTTTAATGGACATACGAATAACATTCAAAACTACCGAAATCATATTTCTTAGGTAAAAACCTACAATTCAGAATTCCCCCCCCCCATGTTTACTGCAGGTGAGATGCCACTATAAAAATGCCACTATAGAATAAATCAGTCTTCCTGACATCCTTTTAATATAACACTCATCTTTGCCAACCCACAAAATCGTTTAGTTAACTGACTGGTCGGCGACCGTCATTTCATCATGGTCTGGATACAGACTTGTTTAGAAAACTAAATGGAGCAGTTTTCATTTGTGCAACTGTAACATCACACCTCAAGCCCTGATGCGATGTGATTTTTTCTTTGGTAGAAGCGGGATCTACATAAATACCAAAATCCCTATGGTAGTTTTTGTCGCTGCCACCAGCTCGGTTTCCCGAGCAATCCAACACACGTGTAATAACAATAAATAATGATTTATTACAAATTAACTAGAAATCTGAATTTACAACAGAGACAAACTCCCAAAATCATTACTACATCTAATAATCTGTTATTACACAAATAATGCTGTCAGAGAGCATTAATTACACTTGGTTAAATATAGTTGAAGACAACTAAATAGTAAAAACCCTCAGGTTATCTGATCCTTCGAAATTATAAGTTGTTTTCCCCAACAACTGATACAAGTTACGACACTCGCAACTAGTAATGACTTCATTAAAACTACCGCAGCAGCCTAACGAACATCTGGTCTCCGCCACCTAGTCTTAGCTCAGTCACATCTCAGTGCTGACGGATCTCTGCATTCCCGCGTAAAGAGTCTGTGTGGAGCTTCACTCCTCCCCATATATACTGTACCAGACGTCACGTGATCAGCAAATAACCACGCCTTTGCCACCACCGTGCAAACATTCCTTTGGGTCACCCCTTTGGCTTCTAGGAACGCAGAGATTGCGCCGTAGAGGACGAACCGCCATGAGCGTCACCTAGGCGCTTCGCAAACACCCTTTTCGTTGTTCTATATTCGGCACGTACTTCATTCATTACTTCGTAGAATTCTTCTTTTCTTTAGGTACACCTAAATTCCAGTGGGTCAACGTCGCCGACCGCATTCTCCGAATAAACTTGTACGTACCTTCCTTAAAAGTGAAAGGTGTTCGTTCAAACAATACCTCAATAACTGAAGAGGCTAGGGTGGGTCCCAAGCTCGTCGCATTTCCGTCTTGGCGCCGACCGGCCACTTATTGTAAGATTCTTAAAAGCATCCGGCTTGGAAAATGCAAAGAAATATTAATATTTCACAAATCGATGGCATGTCCTGGTGCCGACGTTACAGCAACATTCACGCGCTCGTGATCCATGATCCGTTTATAACATTTCCAGTTTTATTTCTAACATGAATTTTATTGTTCATACATTTTATTTGCATCAGCATTGTTCGCTTGATTTCCTTGATAACAAATAATTTTCCGTTGAAGTGAACTACATGGAGTACTCAGAATGGAAATTTTGAGAAAATGCATAGAACGATGGAACACTGCGCGCGTGTAACACTGCTTAAAATTATTTTTGGACCCCAGAAAGGTAAAAGTAATTTCCATTCGTCAATTACATCATAATTAACAAGAAACATCATATAGTAACACATCATCCTTCAAATAAGCCTTCAAATCAGATAAGCTATCACGAAAGAATACATTTCGATTGATGTCCTAGAACGTACTTCATGTAGATTTTTGATTCCTTCTCAATGTCACTAAACACTCAAGAAAGATAAGATAGAATAACTGATATCAGAAGAAGCAGCTTCACGTCTAGATTTTATGATTCATAAAAAATGTAAATGTCATTTCAGAATTTAAATTTCTTCTACGTAGGCCATTTAGTTCACCAAATAAAGAGAACCACTAAGATAGATAGTAAAAATAATAAATCATGACATTTTTTTTACAGCACAGATTTTTTATCAGTCCATTTTACAGAGTGGATTACAGCTCTATTCCCTATCTTAAATTCTTGTTTGTATTGTAGTTTAGTCATTCAATTGCGCTCTGTCCCATTTAATATGGCTAATCCAAAATCCAATTCCACAAAAAAAATTACATGGATATATTTTGAACGTTTGGTTTGTTCTCCAATTGAATTGCTAACTTGAAGGATCCGACAATCTTCTAATAAGTAGAGCAAGGGCGAAAAGCGCTCTGGACGGTTGATTATGAATAAAACACTCATTGTAATATTGATTCTTAACAATGAAAAGAAATGAATTCGTGCATTTTTTTAATGGAACAAAGAGTAAAGTTTTTCTTTGGTTAATGAGCATATATCATATGTAATAACAAGAATTTTATAGTAATTCATGTTTAACACGAACGGATAGATCGTTCATATTATGGAATTAAACCATCTTTGGCGTGGCATTGGCGGCAGCCAAGCGATCTTGGGCTGAAAAGCACTTGGCTTCTGCTTAATCTCCTTTCGGTTTTATGAACCCTTTTACTGTGATCGAGTCATATAATCAACATATTTGGGGAATTGAGTACCTAATAGTCACTTGAAATGGTTAGGTTACATATCACAGAATGTAAATTACGAGTTTTGCAATTTTTACAAGTTCGTTTGGAAGATAGTAGATTTTTTTTGTAAGGGCGAAGTAATTGAACCGTCTAAAAAAGGTCTAAACGCACAACAAAACAAAAGAAGGTAACGAAGTAGGTAGGCTCGCAAGAAAAATGGAGAAGTTCGAAAAGGATAGAATTTCTTTGCCCCCCCCCCACCCGACCGTACCCATAATTCCCTTTTTTTCCTTTTACTCGAGCTTTTCAATAAATTTCTAGAGCACATTTTATCATTTGTAACATATAACATATAAGATGTATGAGTTATGTTCCATTTGTATATTGTTTCGAATCAATATCAAATATTAAATTAATTTTAATTAACATCTCCTCAGCTTGCAGTGAACATGCGAATTGTAAGCCTATATATTTTCAGCAAACTCTAGTAGTACCTCACTGCAGCTATTAAATCATTGGAAGAACATTTCTCGAAAAGGAAAAACATACTGTTTACTTCCTATTTTTTCCTTCCTCTGTTGATGATTTGATGCACATATTTGGAACTCAATGAGTCATGATAGAAGTTTTTCTTGTTTATTTGAGTAACACAGCACCCTTTTTCCCCTTTTCCCCTTACTTTACCACATTTTCCATCCTTTTTTCATTTGGAATTTAAACAAAAAATTCTAACTACTTATATGATTCATAAACATAACAAAGCACAGACAATCGCTCAGGAATACATTTTACATTTTGGTCTCCCCTGTAATTACAGAAATCCGTTCCCAGAATATCAATGAGTACTGGTAACGCTACAAAGAAAAACTAGTGGTGCAAAACTTTGCACATACTTTCTCATACACGTTCCTCCGTCTGCAGCATACCGTGAAAAAAAAATTCTATAGTGAAAGGGTCATTTCTGGCGTGGTCCTCTATATTTTGGTCATCATCCAGTGCTCCAATCATGCTCAAAGTCGCTAGATGAACATATTAACGTTTTTTTATTTGAAATTCGAAAGTAAAATAATTATTCAGAATATTTTTTCAAAACATATAGCGACATATCAGTCTTATAAATATCGTAAAAGTGTTATGTAAATGTAATTTCGTTGTAGCTAGAAATTGATGTATTTTAGTATCTGCAGTGCGTATGCTGTCCTATGTATTTTATCATTATCATATCTTTCATTTAAGTTCACGGAAAGTGTACATCTGCTTGGTCCATTTACACTGTTAAATATTGTTCATGCATCTTGAAATAGTAAACTAAAGTGTAAGTGTAACAAACAGAAATTAATTTACTGTGTCTATACCAAACTTTCAAGCGAAATACCACTAATGCGGATGAAATGCATACTAATTGTAATTTACGTACAAAAAGTAAAGCAAAATTGTTGGAGCCGTTATTGAAAAAAGTACTTGGACCTCCATGTGAAGTACCCTTTGTTTTAAAGTAAAGAAAATAGAACACGTGCATCGACAGCAAGTAAATTCTACCGTAAATACGAAATGCGAATTAAATTGGTTCGTCCATTTACTCAGAATCGCTGCACACAGGACAGACGTTATGCCAAAAACCACTTTTTCAGAATCAGCGATCGCGAAAACGGATATTTCCGTCGAAATCTCATTCGAATTCTTGTCACGATTACAATACTTTCTAAATACTACGTACATGAGAAAGTAAAAAATTAAATATTTACCAATAAAATAATGGTTGTTCGCAGAAATCACATATTCTGTTTCTTTCGATTTGTGTAGCGATGTGATGGTTAACCAGTAAAAGCGATTCCCTATATCAAAAGCTCCTTGGTCTGAATGTCACGTAAGGAGTGTGTATAATCTTTGATGATTTTCAATCACTCTAACATCATACCCAACACCAGAAGTTGAAAAAATTTAGGTAATTTTGCATTTAAAATGTGCAATTTAATTTATATTAAAGGTTTGGTTACATATTGCATAATCTTGACTATACAAGGTTATTGGGGCCAAAACGGCAATCAAGTATTACCGTTACCGAATTTTAAATAATTCCTAATTTTTTTTATGTTCTCTCGTATCATCCAAAGAAAGGAGTTTTTCGTGCATTTATTTCTTATTTCTTTATTTCTCACATTCTTTTTACGAAAAGGTGGTGCAATAGGTTACCCAATCTTGGTCGGGAAAGGCTATCCGAGTATCCAGCGAAGTTGAAGAGTCTTAAGCGGAATCTGGGTATACCCTTCAATACGACGTATAGTACGTGCAGTTGCGAATTCCAAAGAAATCCTTCTCGAGATACCATCGAATAGAGACTTGCTTCTGCTCGCCTTGTTACCGATGTTGCCAATAAAGAACATTAGCGAGCAAGTATTTCAACGATAATTTTTTTCTGTATTTTTTCGTTTAAAATAAATACTCGTAGACCATCATACCAAAAGAATTAATTGTTAATTTTATTACGGGGCTTATTGGTTGATCATTGACAGAGTTTCCCCAATTCATAAGCGTGCTGTAGTAATAATTTATACTATCACGGAAGAACCTTTTCGTAACATTTATGACTAATTGTGAAGGCATTTATGTCCCAAGTAGACATGAATGAGCCAGGTTCATCGAACCTTTTCAAGGTCGAACAGCAAGGTTTGAGGGAGCTGCTACCCAATGTAACACAACAAAATTCTTGGGTGGCGTAATGCTGACCTTGATTTCCTTGAAATAGTGAGGAAATGAGAGTCCGAATCATGTGCTATTGTTCTTCAGAGAAGGACTTCGAAATGTGTAAATATTTGAATAAATTGTGAACGAGAGACAAAAAAGGATTTACGCTAGAAGACCTTCCCATACTTACGTATATATCTTAGAATGCGTTCTGAATATTAAATATTGTAATAAATCTACTGAATTAACGTTTTTCAAGGAAAATATATTAAAACTTTTTTCTGACAGAAAATTATTGTAAATTATTTTCTGGGCAATTTAACTTTTTTTTTCGTGGATACAATGATTCGATGCTCTTTTTATGTAATAATGCAGGAATATAGGTATATGCATACTACCCGACCGATAATGTGTCCGGATTCCAATATTTAATTAATATTTTCAAACTCATCATGGGAACGCCGCTCAACTAATTCCCTAATCATCACAATGAGAGGCAACAGAAAATGTTGCTTAAAAAACTTCGTTTTATATTCTATTTTTTGGATCAAGATAGATACCTCATTAGTGGGTGTCGGGTATCAGGGGATGATATAGGGGTGAACACGAGAAATATATCTTGATATGTACAGACATTTTTACTTTTAGTTAATTGAACAATAATAATGGTTTTGTTGGAGTAAAGGAAGTCATGCTTACATTTAAAAAGGAGCTCCATAGTTCTTACCATGTTCCTCAAGATCTAGTTCGATATACTAGCAACATGAATAAATACATCATTGAAGACTATCTCATCCTTTATCCTTCGTATCCGTTTTTTAAGGTAAAATTCACTATTTTACATCTCGTTTCACCGGGGAATGAGAACTTCTCTTTGTAAGAACGCCCAAATGGTAAATAAAACCCATGATATATTAATGATAACCCTTTACAACTTTTAGCGCGGTCTGTGTAGATATAGCAAGCGACCTTGGCGAGCCCACCTTGCCGGCGGAGGGAACGACGATGTCCTTGGCCTTGTATTGGTCTCCGTGCGCGTGGCGACCGATGACAATGGGTTTCGTCCAGCCGGGCACCAGACGAGGGATGGTTTCGCAGAGGATGGGCTCTCGGAATACTGTGCCGCCAAGGATGTTCCGGATGGTGCCGTTGGGAGACAACCACATTTTCTTCAATTTGAACTCTGCAACAAGCGAGGATTTGATATTTTGAGTTGATAATCATTTAATCATTGCTTTGAAATATATTTCTATGAGTTGATAGTTCTCTTGAAGAGATAGTGGAAGGATGCTCCAGTATGAAGGTGTGGCTTGAAAGAATATAAAAGAAAAACATTTCTGTTTTTATTCCTAATTGTCTTTCTGTGTGTCCTGAGAAAAGATATAAATTTACCGAAACGTTGGACAATACGTAAATCTTTTCAATGCCTGATATTACCTCAACAATTTAATTGTTTCGATGGCAGTTGTAATCCAAAGAAATATCACCAGAACCCAATCTCAACGATTTTTTATTTAGAAACTGTCTATTTTTATTTAGAAACTACATCTACAACGAATTACCATTGTACTGCACAAAACTAAAACAATTATTTGTAAATTTGTGAAAATAGAACTCCCATAATAGTTAACAACTGAAAACTTTATATTTTTCCTAGTTTGTTTGCAGTTTTAACATTCAATATTGTCCTTTACGTAAAAATAGAATTTGACTCATTCTAACCATGTACGTTCCACGTTTACGAGCCCATACACTTGTGGGCCCAGATCTAAGTGGGTTTCACTAACCAGACACTTGTGATATTTAATTGGGAAGGACAGCGTCCGGATATTATCCAGATCGCCGTATCATATTGACAACTGTGGTCCACACTGTCACCACCAGTCCAGTCATAAATGTGAACATTGAAATGAAAAACTACAAATATTTTCTGACCCTGCCATGATTCAAACCCCCGGTCTCTTCGTTGAAAACGAGCCCACTAACCAGTAGCGAAAATAGGGGATTATTAAAATCGAATTAGCATCGTGTTTCTGTGCTTCCTCGCTTACGCTAGGATAATCAGCAGCCTGCGTCACCTGTGTTTCGCGAGTCACTGAGTCCAGCGACGCAATGCGAGTTTACTGAAGCTTAGAAGCTAAATCAATAATTAAACAAAAAGAAAAGCCCACATGAATTATTTGCATACATTCAAATGTACTACTGAATCGGTGGAGAAAAATAATTGATTCTAACGGATTCCATTCAATTTGAGTTCCATAAATTAAGTAAAAAGTTGATGAGAAAATACGACTAAAATAGCGAACATTTTTTCTAGAGAGGTATCACGGCTCGTGTACATAGCGAATTAGGACATGATATACGAATAGGTTGCATAACATGTTTGTCACTGACACCACTTAGATAACTTCCTTCAGAAAAATTTTCTGCTCGTAACGTTAATTATATACACAAACGACCACACTCGGGAAAATTATAATTAATTATTGATGTTGATCTTGACCAATATATTAAATAACAGAAAGATATCTTCGAGGATTGGTCAACAGTTTAAGAAAAGGATTCGTTCTTTTACAGCTCCAACGTTTCGGCAATTTATTTTGCCTTCATCAGGGCTACAATGTTTCAAAGTGTACCATAAATAATGTAAATTGTGTATGTTCATTGCAGCCCTGATGAAGGCAAAATAAATTGCCGAAACGTTGGAGCTGTAAAAGAACGAATCCTTTTTTTATTTTTTATTGTTGACCAATCCTCGAAGATATCTTTCTGTTATTAGAATTATTCAAAATTCTAATCCTTATAATTGACTAAGTTCTTGTCTATAATAGTCTAAGTTCCAATAATTTGTCTAGATTATTGCCTTTTGAAATAGTTTTCAGGATACTCTTGTTTTGTTTTGTTTGTTTCTTTCGTTTTAAGGCGTCATATTGCGACGTATTGAACAGTTTGTGTTGTCAAAAAAAGTTGCCATCACCGATAACAATCGAAAAGGCGAAAATCGGGAGTCAACTGTATGATCATTGTAATTAATTGTAAGGTATTCCCGTTGATGATTACTACGCCAATCAATGTTATGAATATCTTTAATACTATTAACGCATACTGTAAACGTAAACATCTGTAAGACCTCAGTGAGGTAACAAAACGAGATTTAGAAATCAAGCACAGAGTACGACAGGAGCATTAAATCAGCTGAATTGATGGTTGCATAATTAGACTACCTATGAATTGAAGGAAGAAAACACTTGTAAAGTCCTTAATGTTGAGGGCTTCTAAGTATATTGTTTGTTATTGAATGGAGATGATTGTTACGGAGAAAAGTGAGTCTAACTTTGCAAACTGTGCACGGTTTCATGTCATGATTTATGTAGGTTATCATCAAAATTCATCATCAAAGTGTTGAAATAGCGTGTAATTTGACCAAATGCATGATACCTCTCAAGACGACCGCTAGTGTGGGGCCTACCTATCATTGGACAGGCATAATAACGTCATAATGTCTAGAAATCAATTATATATCGCTGATCCAGGTTGCCAGTATATGCATATGAATATTCTGCAAATGACAATACTGTATGATAGTCATCGATCAGGACTGACTCTAGGCAGCCCTCTCCGCTATATAATGACAGCTAAGTTTTTCTATACGTTAAACTGTTTAAATTAAGTTTACTTGAGAGTTACCCGAAGGGAGAAGTACTCTAACAGTTCTGAACAATAATTGTTTGGGAATAAATTTTTATTGCAATTTTACCTTGCAAAATAATTTTCCAAAGTTCATTTTGCGATCCCCACTTCTGTAATCACAGGCAACAGGGCACAAACCAATCAAATTGAACTTGAACAGCAAGTTCATAAGAACAGTTTTGAAAACCATTTATGTATACGATTTGGTTCCTTCACAGGAGAACAGTTAAGGACATGCTTCTACTATTCAATCATATTCAGTAATGCAATAAGTTTCCTCTATGCAGTATGCTTCAGATGTATAATATGGTTAAAGTCTAACCACAACATGTTTATGTCCATATGTTGAATTACAAGACTTGGCCCGGGTTTTTTCTCCGGTTTTCCTTCGGGTAGAGGTGGATTTTTTTTATAAAGACTCGCTAGGCTGTTGCCTAGAGACAGCATCAATTGATATCATTATTAGCGAATTTAGTGTTATTTAATAGCGACAATACTTTCCGAATTATTTATAGCTTNATAAAGAGTCGCTAGGCTCTTGCCTAGAGACAGCATCAATTGATATCATTATTAGCGAATTTAGTGTTATTTAATAGCGACAATACTTTCCGAATTATTTATAGCTTGATAATAATACGTATTTGTGAAATAACTTTTCTATGTTTTATTAAATACAATATTTGTTGGTATTTGTTAATAATATAACACGTATCGAACTATTTTTTTATAGTTAGGAGTATGTTGAAATGTTGAATCCGCCTCTGCCTTAGGGCCCTTGATCGGTATTGATGGGATGGTCCCTTGCTTGCTTCCGGAAACTAAATTAGTTTATTGTCCTCCACGTGGTCATATATATAATTTTATTTATATAACGAAAGAAAATAATATGAATGAACCCAACGTAACGATTTCGGATAACCAACGTCTCGGATGATCGATGTTCAGATAATTAACACACTCCTGTATTGTGGTTCATGATTAAATACCAAATAGTTTGTTTTCTTAAAAAAAGTCACAAACTGCTTATTATACTTACGATATGACGATAATCTACTGATGTGATATCCCGATAAAAGTGCTTTCCCGAATTAAGCACTATTTGTGAACACTACAACATCGTTATAAGGAAGTTTTACTAATGGATAACGTTTACTTTAAATTCGTAGTAGTTCCAAGAATGTGTTTTTACAAACCGGACATGGCGCATATTGTGTAAACGAGCTTAAGGACGAGATAAGGGAGAAAATTTCCTTTACTTCCAACTCATTATAGGACATACACCACATCGTGAACAGATACTATTAAAAATTCGAGCAAACAACATTTCCACACCCGAAAAATGACCTCTTTTAGTTCAGACTAAAAGAGGTCTAAAGACAATCCACAAAAATAAAATTGACAGTAGTGCAGGTGAGAGTATTACGGAGTTCGTACATATTACTCGCCAAAAATTAACTGACTCCAATGGTTAAGTTATTTTTCCTGAAATATTTTAAGTTTGTTGAATTGTATAATTCATGGTATGGTAAATTCAATATTATACACAGATATATTACTTCGACTATAACTAAAAACAATCTATAGGGGCCCGGACCCCGAGCTCCGTCCTGCTCCCCCGACTCAAGTTTACGAACAGCCCGCAGACGTAAACTTATCTGATGAGCATGTAAATTTATTCTGGTGACAGGGTATCAATGTTCGATCACAGTCGACAGATGTTGTTGATCAGAAGCAACTTTACTCATCTCATTTCTCCTCAAGAAAGTCAATAAATTGATCGTTGAAATATTTAGACAAATGATGTTTCTTCCAAACCTGTATTAATTCTTTAATAAATAAATAAATATAAATAAATTTATTGTCAAAAAACAGTACAAACTGCGTATGACCACGTGGAGGGGAAAAAAACTAATTTACTTTAATTTAATAAATAAGGGTCTTCTTTTTACAATTTCGTAAGTTAGATCTTTAGTTAAAATTAACTCGCGTTAGTCAGGTAGGTATCTCTCTTTATGTTTTAAACGCATACCTTTTAAATTAATTAATGTTGTAATAAAGTACAACTGGTAGGTTATTGGTGATAAGTGTAGTCGGCCCGTCGGTCCACAAATTATCAGAATGTCCCTCAAATTAAAAAAACTTGAAGACCCCCTGATATAGACGATATATTCATTTAGATAATAAGCATACACACCATTCATTTAGATAATAAGCATACACACCATTCATTTAGATGATAAAATAATAATAATAATATAATGAAAATTTCCAGACCTTCCACACGTTCCTCGTCGGGTGTGATGGTAGCGCACTTAATGCCCACGTTGTGCTCGAGGATGGCGTGCGCCGCGTCCACCGTCACTTGGTCGTCAGTAGCGTCGCGGTATGGCAGTCCCAAATCGTAGTAGAGGATCTCCAACTTCACGTATGGCAAGATGAGCTTCTCTTTGATTCGCGCCCAGATGATGCGCGTCATCTCGTCACCGTCCATGTCGACGACGGGTCGCTTGGCCTCGATGCGAGCGCCGCCAGCATCTGGAAATCAAAAACACATTCAGGTCTTTCGTTTTCTCCCGGGACAAAACGGAGAGGGGTAGGCATAATCGCAGGGGCGAACACCAGACAAGGAAAAATATAATTAAAGAACTTTTTTTTAACAATTTCTCGAGTAAAACTATTTATTTAATTACACACACACAAACAATAATAAGTTATTGCACTAACTATGTCATTACATAGTTTGCCTTTCCTCTTGATTTTTCCTCTTTACCTTATTCCATTCTCCTCATGAAATTTCTGAAAATACATAATACCCTGCTAATTTTATGTATTTCTTTATACACATAATTTTGGTGTATATACAAAAAATAATTTAAATAGTGTTTCTGACTCTATTAATTATCTCCTTCTAATGAACGGAACTACGTTATTACGCGTATTTTCTCAGTACAAGATGGTGGGGGAAGGAACAAATCTCCAGGGCCCAGGAACAGGGGCACTTGCTTGCCCAAGATAAGGAAAATATATTTAATGAATATTTTCAACCATTACATTGAGTCCAGCTTAAGTCGATCTATATTTCTAGGTGTTTTCCCAGGTCAAGAGGACTGGAAGTAAAATTATCGGGGCATGGACAGGTCCGCCAGCCCGAGACAACGATAAGAAAATTAAAAAACGTTTATTTTCGACAATTTTTATGAGTAGAATTATATTTTTGTATGTTTTTTCCGCAGGTCAGGAGAGGAGGTGGGGGAGAACAGACTTAATAGCCTTGTTTTAGATTGGATCACATACTGGAAAGGGGAATCGACGAATTTTATATACGTTGCGATCCCTCTACAAATTGTATACAAAATGCAATCAAATCTCCAAATAGTTTATCAGCACAAAAGATTAAGCTGCTGAATTATCCAGTTAAAAGTTTAAGCTGCTGAATTAAAATAGGCTTTACAGTAAAATATTGAAAAACATCTATATCCGTACTCCAGTGGTCTACTGATAACGTCTTCGCTTCCACGATCCCGCTGAGCGGTAGAGCGTGGGTTCAAACCCTGCTCGACCGAACTAGGTGAGGTTTTCAGCTGGGGTTTCCCTCACTTACTCCAGATAAATGTCGGTTCGATACCATAAGTTTTCCGGAACTCAGCATCTCTCCTTCCTAATTCCCTAAACCAAGTCCAACGGTTAGGTGGAAGAGCAGGTCTCAAGGCCTGAACCTCGTCAAAAGGCATAAAATAAATAAATAAATGAATAAAAATACTCCAGTGTGAGTATAACAAGATCCACGGACGTAATCAACGATAATGTGTGGTAAGTAGATACATATATGCTAATGAACTAGCTGAACCAGTGCGAATAATTCATACTCGCGTAAAGAATAAAAATGTTAAGATATTTAAAAATATATCAAATTGCAATCTTCTGTAAAAATGATTATCTATACGCAGACATTTGCTGATATAAGTAAATATAATTATCATTATTATTATAAAACCATTAAAACGCTCAACTCTCTTCCAAAGGTATTTACACAAGATTAGCTCCGGTAAATATTTTCCCATCTACGCCCCTGAAATATAATTTTACGTACCAATACACCCCATCACAAATATTAATCGTAGTGATAATTATCGTTATTGAGAATTATGTAAATATCCAAATACTATGTATTCTCAAAAAATCATCCACAGGTGAAATCCATTGATTACTACTCTCGTGATGGAACTAGTGCTGCTGTGGTGACTTTAACAAAGCAGCCACCGGCTGGTTTAACGGTCGCTCAGATAGGGGGGCGATGCTCCCCACAACCGGTTCTCCGTTGGCCCATGGATTCGCGACGTCTATTCACTTTTTTGTGAGTTTTACGTCGTCCACAAGGCAGAGTTCAGCCTCAAACTCTAAAAGATTCAAGCGACTTCTCGAAAGAAATTTTTTTTTTACAAAAATACTAGTATTACTAGGAATTAATAAAAATAAAAATATAAGGAAAATTTCAAAATTACATAGAAATGATTCTTAAAATGCAATACAAGGAAGAAAAATAATATATATTAATTTATATATTTTATTTTTAGTATTATCATCCACTTTAACTGGGAGAAGTGGTATAGTGTTCAGACAAAAATGTTCACGGATCCGAAACTCTCAGAATTAGCACCAAATCAAAATAAGTATTTGTAGTTGTGTTATTTTCTTTAAACAAAAGGGAAAAACTAGAAGCTAAAAACGAATTAATGATGGTTCCGTAATTTTCTGTTTTTGTACTCGGAAACATTTTTTAACCCTCAATGAAACTTTGGGTACGTGGATATTTAAGGAATCGATAATACAAAAAAATGTAAGATTACTAGTGGCTTCATGCAAAGAGATTCCGCACGGCAATACGGTTATGTTGAGTAGAAAATTATTTTCAAATCCGCTTAGGACACAATATAAACGTGGTAAATATAATAAATAAATCTCCGAACCATGTGAACAGTTACGTAAAATTGTTCGTAGATTCGAGAAATGGATAGTGGGTCAAGGTCATCGTAACTTCATAACTGTTTAATCCCATTGAAAAATTTAAATCACACTCCGTAAAGTCAGCGGAGGTGGTGCGCTGCATCGTACGGGAGTTTCAAGGTCGCCAGCGTCTATGCCCGTAGGAGCATTGGCAGACCATTCATGATTGTGCTTCGTGGCGAATAACCGAACATTTATCACACTGGCGAAGAATTCTTTTTTTTTTTTTGGTGGGGCTTTAGGGCTCGTCAACATCAAAGGTCATTAGAGTCCTTAAAACTTGTACAGGTAGGGAAAATGCAGTTACGCACTAGGGAGAGCCAACATGACTCTCCCCGCGTGTGGGACTCGCCGAATGACTCAGCCATACCCACTAAAAACCCTCCTGCATTACAACTCAAAACACAAATTCCAACATTACTAAAAACGACTTTACTAAAAACATTTTTTTTTTAAAGATGAAAGAGGAAAATGAAAGATACCCCAGCCCTAATAGCGTCGGGATCGAAAAGAACAAGAGATGACCAAGGGAGGTCAGAAAAGAGAAAGGAAGGAGCATGGCACAAGTAAGTGGAAGTAATGCCAGACTCAGCTCGGGGTCCCGAGTTCGCAAAACACGTACTTACTAGATGTAAGTCCCCTGGGGGGGGGCGAAGAATTCTCTCTTGTATAACAAATAGTGCGTTTTTCATCAGGAACATGTAGAATTCAAGATCTTAAATTTTAATACAGATTTCAATTGTTAGTGCAAGACTTTGGACTTTCGAACTATTGATTCCGTTACATAATATACATTATACAGATATCTTTGTAGAGAGTATAGAGTTAACGGTGACCCATCTGCTGCTTTCTTGGACATAATTCATCCATCTTTCATTTGCTCACCCATCCTTCACCTCCCTTGAGGTACTTACATCTTAGAATCTGGCGTGATAGTGTAATTGACTTCATACAATGTAATACTGTGTTCATGATAACAAGGAATCGATGCTACAATATAGTATTTACCATTTTTATCAAGTAAATATCACTTTAAGCAATAAGTCTGAAGAAAAGGATATGGAGGATATTGAACGTACTGATCTGATGTCTCACATCGTTTTAAAATTGCTCCTTATCTACGTAATACAATTTCATTGGAAAAAACTATTCAACCTGTTTTGTTTTTTTTCAGATTATTCCAGAAATATGTTTGTTTTCCCATTCGTGTGACAATGTTGGACAGACCTTAGGGCACGGATATGAATAAGATGTGGGAATGCAAGTGACAAACTTCCTTCCGGGCTAGCTGACTTAAGACACGGAATTGATGAAATATGTGCAATACCCCTTCGCTGTATGTTTCTTTTGTAATAGATCCTTAAGTGAAAATTGTATGTTAAGTACAAGACATTTTACATACGTAATAAAAATTAACAGATTTCACGAAACAATAACATGGCTCCGTAGTCCCATTATTTAAAACTCCACTTCCGAGTCCTTTACAAACTTATATTTTCTAGGAATGTTCACTCAACTTGTCTTGTCTACATAACTCTTGCATTACATTACTTCGCTAAATCGGTTCTTATACGTTGCTTGTTTCTTTAGTATGACTAAAGCAGTAGAAAAGCAAACTATTAAAACACGAAAGGAAAATATGATTTATTTCAAACATGACAATCTCACTTAGTCGTTGTGTGATAAGACGAGGTAACGAGCTAGTTACAACAGCTATTCTATAGCAAACGTACATCTGAGACACTGTTCGTAAAAGAGAGAAACGAGACCCTTAGAAGACTGAATCATACAATACCTTTAAAATCATATCGGTAATATAACAAAGGAGAAACTACCTATTTTATAACGAAATCTGCAAATTAAGAACAACTGTTATATAGAATTTGACTAAGGTTATTAATTCCCTGATACCATATCAACGGTGAACACATAATTGTCTTCAGCCAGAGTTCTTCAAGTAACATATAACAATTTCAAAAACTATTTTCTTGCATGATTGTTGTGTCTTATGATTCATATTAATTTAGTTTTATGTGTACTCAACATTGACACGGTTCTGTACATTAAATCTGCAGCCCCATCCTGGCCCGGGTTTTGCTCCGGTTTTCCTTCGGGTAGAGGCGGATTTCTTATACAGGTTCTCTAGGCTTTATCTAGGGGCGTGTTTATTGTAACAATAAATCGTGAATTTAGTGTTATTTCAACTCTTATGATTTTTAAACACTATACTCAGCATAATCTATAGTTCGATAATAACTTGTACATGTATTTTTTTTGCGTTAAATTACAAACATGTTGACATTCTATTAGTATTATAACTCGCAGCTAACTTTTCATTTTATCTAGGAACTTTTGCTGAAATTTTTGAATCAGCCTCTGCCTTGATCGGAATTGATGGGAAGGGCCCTTGCTTGCTTCCGGAGAGTAAATTAGTTTATTGTCCTCCACGTGGTCATACGTAGTTTGTACTGTTTTTTGACAATAAATTTATTATTATTATTATTAAATGAATCACAGTTTTCACTCTTCACACACGACAAATAAAAATCACGCTCTATTAATGTTCAAATCGTAAGAAAATAAATAAATTTTTTAAATTTCTAATTCGTCTTCCCCTAACATAACATACCAGAAAAATATATCATAGTTTTATCCATCAGTATCGCTTTGTCCTTAATGTATTTTATGTTGATGGTCAAACACGACTGACTCACATGTATATACAGAAAGTATACACTTAACAAAAGGCCAAGAAATGAAGAGAAAGAAGTGATACCTTAATTGTGAAAGATAATAGTTCATTAACACAACTGGAAAAAGAAATTAATGATATGTTGTAGTCACAACGAACACTGGAACTTTAAAACATCAAGCGAAAAGATCAAAAACGAAACGTCCTACTTTTACACAATTACTTCACAACATGATTTCGTCGAGATTTTACAAGAGTTTATCGTCACATTACAACCAATTCTAGACTGCTTCATTTCCCGGATACGCAGAAGTTGTATGACAACTCACCCCCTATCCGCTACATCCCCGTTTTAAGTACTGTATAGGCCTACCAGACAAAATGTCAGTTCGGTCCCATAAGTTCCAAGGCAACCTGACATATTTCCTTCCCAATTCCCTCGCCCGAGTCTTGGTTAGGTGGAAGAGCACGCCGTATGGTCCCTACCTCACCAAAAGACATGTAATAAAATAATATAGTATCCATGCCAATACTTCACAAATGCTTCTCGTAAATGTAATACTATTCTGGTCTAACCACTCTCAAATCGCGAACAAAATCCGTCTGTCACTCTCATTACTGGCGTGACGTATAAACAGAAGCACGAATAATCAAGTTTTACCATCTTATCTTGAGCATATGAAAATTATTACCCTCAAACTTAGGTAACATATATGTGCAGACAAATTTGGTCTTATCTGCACATGGGTTGATTGTAGTGAAAAAGGATGAGGAGCAAGATGAATATTGATTGCCAACAAGAAAAAACAGTTTAATGAAACATGCATAAAAGTAATGAAGAATAATGATAAAATACTGGTTTTCCAAGAGAGCGTGATGAGATGATCTTGGAAAGTCAGCTTAGATGATGTTGAAGGTAGAGTTGGATCGGTGGGTTGCTTCGAAATCCAAGGTTCGAAGACCGATGTTCACGTGCCTTCTGTACCGTAGTAGCGAAGGGTTGAACTGGAGAAAATGTCGGCTAGCGTGTGGACCCACGATAGAAGTGATGTGAAGCGAGGTGTGTACTCTTAGAAGGTTGTGGAGCGAAGTAAACAGTTCGAATGAAAGGACCCTTCTGTTCAAAATCTGTCGTCTTTTGTGCGCGCAGTCGATTGCGTGACGTCATGACTCGACCAGCTATCGATTGTTTATCCGTTTTGTGAGGATTTCCTGATACTAACGAAATTCCTTGACTCGTCCAAATTAAGTAGCACAGGATGGTGATTAGAAAATATAATTAGCAAAGGAACTGTAATTAATGGATCCGATTGTATGATGTCCAATGATTTCCTCTATTGTTTTTAACTACATGGCGTGAAATTTGAATAAACCTATGGTGTTAGAGGAAATATTCTAGAGAAAGCCAACAATTAAGATGAGTCACTCAACTCATACTAAGAGTGTGTGTTTCAGAGATGACTCACTTGGCATATGAGAATGACATAATACAATGTCTGTACAATATACAACAAGTCAATGTCTCAATAAAATCAATTCTGTCATCGGCATTGTTCCGACACGACGAAAACACAGTAATAATGGCAACTCTGATAAGAAGACAATTTCTAAAGCCAAAGAAAGCCAAGCGACGCGTCAAGTTGACACACGTTGATAAGACACAAGACTAGATAATTTGCTATTAATATGCTTCAGCTGCGCCCTTAAAGATAACAACTGCGACATATCTAAGCATTTAAGCAATGGCAAAATCTTCCATGACGGAATATTTCACCATATATCTAGTAACACGCGTCCCAAATTCGATTATTACGCTCTTTTTACATAGTCCTCAAAGGACGTACTTTGAAATTGGTAAAATATTTAACCCATCAAGGGTAAATTACATTAATTCACCTAATTGGAAATAGCATAGCAGAAATGTAATTAATTGTTAAATAAATTACAATTTATGACCTTTTTTTGGACGATCACAGTACATTTTTACTTCTATCAGTCAACTATTACGAATCATATTTTGATTGTACGTTTCGTGTTACTTAAGCAGAAGATTAACTGATTTCCAGAGACGATACGTTGACTGGTTGTGATATTCGTATTAAAATAGCAAAATGATAAAAAACTGTTTCAATGGATTATTGACGAGATGCGGCGACAAATTGTTAAAAGAGAAGTAACATTATTAACAAGACGATATACAAGATTTGAAAGGCGTTTTACCTGTTATTGTATCAGCGCCTTAATTACATTAACAAGATACATAAAGTGTCAAATAAATTCCTTTCAATTTCTTCGCCGTAACACCTCCCAACACTCGTTTCACGATTTGTCTCCTGTCCATGGAATGAGGTTATCGATTATGTTTTCGTGATTATGCGCACAAATCAACCCATACATTTACATCTATCGGGTCTCCAAGAGTTGTTTTTTTCTTCTTTTTTTCTTCTTCCAGAGATACGAATCGCAACGGAACTGAAAACTGATTCAGAATCCTTATTTTTCTTACATAATAACGCATTTCAAATACGAATCTTTAACCCTTATTCCAAATTACATTTAAGACCGTGAACCAGACCACCACTCATTGCATGTCGGAACAGTGTAATACTTCAAAATTCACGGTCCTTTACGAAGCTGCTGTCAAAACTCAAAGTTGACTACATCTTATGCTTGCCTGACTGCGTTACACCCGTTGCGTTATCGGTAGGTCTATTCGCATTAATTTAGTAAATGGCACGTTCTGGTCATGGTCACTCTAGCGGTATGGTTGTGTTACGATTGATGTTCACGATGTACAACCAAATAAAAGCAATGTTTAATTGCAAACGTTAAAAGCTACTCATGTTTATTAGAAAGGGTTCAATTTTATAGGTAAATATATTATACGACCTTACTTGAACAATACACAATATTTATTATAAATTATCCAATATTAGTTATAACCTCACATTGGTATTTTGAAATCTCCGAACCCCAGCCCCGCCCCTATATATAATTTTTCACTCATTTATTTGACTAATTTAAAAAAATGAAGAATACGCGAGGAAATTCAGTATTTTCTTCGGTTCTAGAACAGTATACAGATATTAGTAAATTGAGAGGTTCCGCTACAGAAAGCGAACAAACCTACTTTGATTTGACCAGGATCTTTGCATTCAAATACAGCGCAAATCCAACTCCCCGAATTAATGAGGGATCGGGCCAGTTCGGAAATGCAAAAATTCGGAGAATTAGAACATTAACTTTGGAATTTAAGATATAAGACGCAAGAGCAGAACGTGACATTAATTGATGATATTGAATGTGCGAGTTCTTTCGTACATAGGGCTACTATGTCACATACCAGTAATCTGTCGAGGTCGCTCTCTTGCCGTTATTTTCTCGGTATATTTTTTTCTCGTTGCTCGTACATATATATTTCTTCTCCATTGGATTTCGGGTGTGTGCACACAAATAACCAGTGTTTAAATTAAAGAAAATGTAGGGGGAGGGGAACTTAAGAAGATTGTCTTTACACATTATAATACAGTACTTCATAAAATTGTAAAGGGAATGTCACTACAATCAGGACAGCATTTAAAAGGACCTCTTTATAATTCAGTATTTAATACTCATTATATTGGTTCAATATAACTTTGTCGAATTTATTTTTCCTGCAATACTGATATCTGGATTAATTCGTTATAATGATGAACATTATATTCTATGAAACATAGTTTGTCACTCTACTTGAAATTAATGATTCATTTTGACAAGATTATTACTAACAATCACGAGAGGTGGAATTATTTTTCCTAGGTTGGGAACAAACATAAGATATAGAATGAACAGTCCATCTTTGTCTGAATAGTGATATATGAATAAATAAATAACGACCGTTTTAGTAGACAGTATATTATAGAACTCTAGTGGAAAAACAATCACTGAACAAAATACAAAGAACAAACCAAACACAAAAAATTTATAAAATTCACGACGTTTTATCTCACTTAATAATGGTACCAATGCGTATAGAAACGTCGTGAATTTTTAAAGTGTTTGTGTTGCTCTTTGTATTTTGTTCAGTGATTATGTTTTTCCACTAGAGTTCCATAATATACTGTCTTCTAAAACGGTCGTTATTTATTTATTTATTCATATAAGATATTAAAAAAAGACAGACAAAAAAAAAGCAAAAAAGTGAGAGAGGGGAAATTCCCTGGCTTCTTACCCCATAATTTGAACCCTGCAAATTACAATGACATCACAGCGCGATGCCACCAACATATCAGGACGAGTTACATCGAAGCAGCACCAGCAGCAGCCTCAATTATATCAGCGCTGGCGCAGCGTTGAGTTATCAAACTGGGACGCACTGCTAAGCGAGCGCACGTACTCGCGTAGGCAAGTGGCCATCTATTGCCTCACACGTTACGTGAAGATCTTTAACAGCGACAGTGAATGGAGTAACATCGCATACACCCTTTGGGTCAGAGTTTAAATTAAATAAAATGTAGAGGGGAGAAGCTTGTATTTTCATAATTCAGTATAGTAGTCTACTTCATCAATTTGTCAAGAAAATTTCATTATATTCAAGCGCGGAAGGGGCGGGGGGCAATTTCAAAGAACCTCATATTTTTGGAATTTTGTTTTTGTTACTGATATGCTATATACACTATTAATATTGGCCGATTATAAAATTGTCTAATTTACTTTTCTTGAAACAGATTTCTAAAGCGCTACATCATAATGATGTACGTATGTTCAACGAAATATTGTTTGTTCATTAGTCGATATTATTGCTTAATTTTGACTATTATTGACACTCAGGAGAGGAGGAATTATTTTGGTCTAGTTCGGAATGAACTTAAGATACAGAAGTTGGAAAAAAACAGTAGCGGGGAAATGCCCTAGCTTTCCCCAACCTGCCTACAGGTCAGAGTTTCCTTGATGCGAGAAGGCAATCCAATTTCTTTCCACATGCTAGCGTTAAATAAAAAGGTCACTGGATCACAAGGCAAGGGGCATGGAAACTGGTACACTCCTACTTCTCGATACTAGGCTGGAAATAGTCAATCAAAACCTAAATTGGAGGAAAATACGAAAACCATTAAAGTATTACAAAAAATCTGTCTTAACATAATATTTTTTTTCAATTTTTACCAACTAAATGATTTAATGTCTAGATTATTTCAACATTTTTTACTCTCGAACTGGTGAAGAGAAACTTATTATCGCCTTAAAACGTTGAACACGTAAATGAAAAGCCTAACAATGTACAAGGTGATCAGGGTTCAAAAATAAAGAAAAGTATTCATATCAAAAAGAAGCACAGCGAAAAATGACTTTGGAAAATTATTTTTAAATATGAAAATCTTCTTACTCCTTCCAAAATATTGAGCATAAGAGCGGGGTTTTGTAATTTTCTGACCCTAACGTAGAGTAATACTAAAAAAATGTAAAAATACTTTTTAAACCAAGGAAGCATCAGCAACTGCTAGTGGAAAGATTGAACCCATCTTAATAGGAAGTACTTAATTTAATTCCCTGTATCGTTTCTGTTTATTCTTTCTTCTTCCATTCAATCAGTTCCCTCTATCGAACATGACTTCCTATCCACTAGACACAGAGCTCGTCAATAACATCTCTTTCAACATCCCGAAATGTTATTCTATCATTGACCGCTTTCTTCATTTCTATCACCAACCCGAAGTCCTATTAAAATTAAAACTTCCCGAAATACTACATAGAAAAACCAAGACATATCAGATCAAAATGTTTCCACTCGCCAGCTTTTACATACCGTGCGGGGCGTCAACAATTCATCTCTGGACTAGAGATATTTTCATCATCCACATTACAGAAAGTTATTATTATTATTAACATCGTCTCATAATTATTATGATTGGTTCCACAAAAGGAAAATAATAAAATTATGAAGAAGCTAGACTCTTTTCTACCCACATGCGTACATATAATTAAAGCGTAATTATTTTTTTCTAATCATAGTTGTATCAATACATTAGTTTTTTTTTTTCGTATTTAAATAATTTATTCTTTCTTCGTAACTTGCACCAATAATATCACGTTAATCAATTTAATTAATCCACAACAAGTTTTAATTGAGAAACCTTATATCATTAACCCTCGTTTCTCATCGTTAACTTTCAGTAAATTTACATTTCAAATAACCTATTTTCCTTCCATAATTGGTTCACGACGAATAAACTTAGAAAAAATGTCTAACTATTGTGTGGGTGTTTTTGAGTATACCATCTGTCTTCAATGTGGTAATAACACATGGGGTAAAAGGACAACAAATTTCTTTTAAATGGTGAGAGAAATGATTCACATACCACTCGTGAAACAACGATGCAATATAAGAAAATATCTTAAATAAACCAACATTCAAAGTACAGAAATAGTGATATTTCCCTATTTCGTATTTACATCGTTGTTCCCTATACATGCAATATTTATTGGTAAAATTTCTTGCGATTTAAATGAATTAATTTTGAATTATGTTGTAATGAATTCGTATGACCTTCCGATGTTACAGGTAAAACCTGGATACAGCTCCTAATACTTGTTGCACAGCGTGCTATTCCTATCCTATACATCTTGTCATGTGAATCTGTGAGTTTCTGAGTGCTATTCGAGTTCAAAAACAGGGTATGCCGTGGGAGCTAATTATTGGCAAGGCCAACAGCGAAGTTGTGTTACCCCCACTATCTCATCCATCCCATTCCTCTTCAACACAAAACGAAAATTCTGGGAGAACCTACACGTTTTAAGGATTGAGGTAAGAAAGTTCAGCGTCTCCCAACTGTGAGAAACGTAACCAAGGTCCGGACGGTAAACGGATTTTTAGGTTATGTAACATTTCCTTCAATCCTCGAAACACTATTCGGAATGCAGAATTTCCTTATGGCAGTTGTTCTCAAACTTTTTAGGTCCACGTGCCCTTGCTATGTAGATCACTTCCGGTTATGCCACACCCCTAATGTATAATATAATTAACATTTCATTGAACAGTAAGGTAAAATGTTAATTATATTTATACTGAGATTACTTTTCGCATAATACTATAACTATAAAGAGGGTCGCGTTAAGGAAATGAATGTATAACAATTATAGTTTGCGAAAAAGTAATCATTGTTAGAAAAATTATTTTTTATTTACACTCACTGTCGAGGTACGACGGTAATTTTTTGCGGCGCCCATGGCACATCCTTTAAGAACCATTAGGGTTTACTCACAATAAGCCAATTCAAATGATAAAATCAATCGACAATTTTATGTCATCTATTCTTTCTACAAAAACAAAACGGTTAGCAAAATTTTCTTTCCTCTTTGGCTTATTGTCAATATTCTTAACAACGCAGCTGAGAAGGTGCAGGTAATTTACAATTTAGTAAGAAATCCTTCCAGTATTTTACTTCCGGGACCTTTCTTTTCTACGGAAGAAAACTAATTTGTATGGTTAAATAAACTGTTGACCATAGGCAAGCAATTTTTCGGATGTTTAGGTCGGATTCAAAAATATTTTTCAATTATTTAATATCAGAATTTTAGGTGACAAATATAAGGTAGGAGATAAACATATTTACATTATCTGGAAAACCCTCATTACAATTCCTAGCTGCTTCAAAAATATTTTATATATCAATTCGCTGCCGAGGTACGGTGGCAATTATTTGTTCCAGAAGAGAGGATAGGCCATAACAGTAGAGGAAGACGGTAAGTACTGTTCTACCACAAGCCGGAATTTCAAGGACGTTCTTTGGCCAGGAATTGGTCAATTCTCTTCTATGTTTCGGACAGAATTACCTGCCTATGACTGACATGCCGCTTCAGTGGACACTTGTCACTGTCATTCATTCCGCTAGAGATCGTTAACGGGAACTGCCCTCTCCCCTACTAGTTCTTTCAATATTCGCCGTGCATCGTAGAAAGTGGTTTGTGCTCTCAAATTTTACAACGGAATTTTTCAAAGGACACGGTGATTTCCAGGAATATCTTTGTCGATTTGGAATAAGTGCGGGTAAATGATGCTTGCGTGGTTCGGACGAGGAACCATGGTACCATGTTTTATTAGTTTCTCCCATTTATGGTCAAGAAAGGTGTACCTCCGTAAATACCGACAACGCGAAGTATTTAATAAGGAAAAAAATGTATCTTTGACAGAAACAAAAGAAAATTAAATTTTTTTGACGATTATGCTTCTCGGTTTATAACTTTAAAGAATAACATGAAACAAGAAAAATAATAGGTGAAAATAATGTCTCATATGGCCGGAGGACGCAACATAATTGCCGTGAGAAATAATTCGCGAGGAATACGATAAAGATTGAAGGAATATGCGTACTTTCCAACAACAATTTGGAGCATTACACCAATTTAAAAAATCCTTATTCACGGACTAATTAAAGAAGAACAAGAATCAACACTTACCATATAAGAGTCTTGTATGTTACGGGTGGGGCAATATTTTGTTACAAATAGAAAAATAAATAAATTCGAATACTTCAAAGGAGTAAGCGCTCGTCACACGATGGAGAAGCTTGCTTAGCAATGATCCCTCTCACAATATTTACGATTTGAAATTAAGTTTTTAAAATTTATTTTGTCTAATTTATTTGCTTATTTTTTATGGCTCAATGAATTCACACATGACTTGACAATTTTCTTCGAAATCAATTTCATGTATCAATCGATTGACAATTCACCTAACATCTGAGAAAAAACTTAGCTTCACCGCTAAACTTTTGATACATTGTGTATTTTTTAATCACATGGAAAACAAGTTCGCATAAAAAACGACATAAATGAGTATTTTGAAACAAAGCTTAGATTTTGAAACATCAAAATTAGTACATCAGAAAGTCGCTGAAGTGCATTACAATGCCAGAGATGAAATATTGAGTATAGGTACACACTGAATGCATTAAAAATTACGTATTTTGCGTCAATTTCTATGTAATAATTCGCTTGAACCCATGGGTGTCATGATAAGCGAACCTGACCAAATATAACACATCCGTCAGTGGACTATGCTGTTTTATAGTTCTACGTCAGTTCCTTCACGAGTTACCTGTGGAATAAAATTTGCAAAGTTATAAAAATAAAAATGTAAAATAGTGAGGACTCCGAATGTTGCCATACTTTTTATAAACACTTGGAAACAATCTGAACTTTCCATTTTGAATGAAAATCTGCATTCCTAACACGAAGTTGTCTGTCATCTCAAAGTACGTTTGCATATTTTGAAACATTTTATATTTTGTTTTACTCGCAAGGTCGTACTAAATATTTCTATTCTGATAATAGTCCAGAATAACCTCAATAATGTGAATTTCATTACAAAGACAAATAATTATATTATTGATATAAAAATATTTTTAAAATGACGTCTTCACAGCGACTTCTCGATTATTTCTGAGATTTTGCAAAGGCTCTTTATTTTATAAATATTTTCGACCTTTGCTTTGTTCTTAATTTTCCTGTATGAGTAACATACATATTGTGAAACAAATGGAACGGAAACTCTCAACAACGGCAATGTAATTATTCGTTTCCTCGATAACATTGACCGAAAGACGAACGGAGACTCTTCAAAGTTCTTAAGCAAATAATAAACAAGCAACTCTCATACAAACAGCGGGACGAGTGACTCATTATGCCCACACGTGGAAGTGCAGAAGTGAACTGGATCGAAACATGTAACAAATTTAGAAACCTTTTTTTTTTTCGAGAACCCTAACGTGTATTGAATTTCAAAATTACAAGAAAAGTTTATTTCTTATGGGGGTGGTAAATAAATAAATTGATTGTCAAACCAGCAGTTGCAAACAGCGCATGACCTCGTGGAGGACTATAAACTAATTTATTCCCCGGAAACAAGCAAGGGACTTTCCCAATAATTCCAATCAAAGGCTGTAAGCGATAGACGGATTTAACATTTCACCACGCTCCTAAAAATAAAAATAGTTCGGTACGTGTTACAAAATTAACATAATGTCAACAAATTTCTATTTAATAAAACACAAAAACGTTATTTCAGAAGTACGTATTATAAAACTATAGATTATTCCGAAAGTATTGTTTATAAAAATTAAATAACACTAAATTCGAGATTTATTATTTCAATAGATGCCGCCCCTAAACAAAACCCTAGCGAGTCTGTAGCAAAAATCCGCCTCTACTCGAAGGGAAACGGGAGAAAAACCTAGGCAAGGATAACGCATTATTTTGTTTTTATATTTTAATTCGGTGTTAGCTCATTTTAAGCAGCACATAATTTTACATTTCATATTAACTGAAATTGCAAAGTTGATTTAAATAGGAATAAAGAATGATTTTGACGTCTAATAGTATTGTTGTTCCGCAAATACTCCATTGCGTCAATCAAAGAATAAATCATCATTTAAAAACCATTTATGATCAATTTTATTCAAATTATTATGATAAATTATTATATCAATACATTCGGAAATATTCATTTATTCTTATACTAATCAAGATCCTGAGTGTGAAGAATTGTTTCAATAGAGTACGCGGATCCTTAAAATAACAACGAAATAATAATAATAATAATAATAATAATAACAATGTATTTCGGGAAGTTTATTGAGTTTATTTATCTCTTCGTTATCTTAACAAAAGGAAATATCTTATCCTTATAGTTTGTTAAATCACAATCCATTGTTGAATCAACTTGTTCAATCACAGAAGGGAGAGGTCTAAATATTGTCACCAAGTGTAACAAGACATTGACGGGGATGAAAACGTACAAAAACTACGATATTAACCCTAAAATACTGTAAATAAAATTCTTGGAAAATGCATTCATTAATTAGAGGGAAAGTAAAGAAATATCTTCAAATTTCAAAACACAAACCAGTCAGTTATTTAGCTTTCAGTTGTTATTCGCATCATTCGTATTTTGATTATCTTTCATATTCACAATTAATTCATGATCTCCAAATTTCCAAACATAGTGTAGAATGAATTTCATAAGAATATGTTAATTATAGGACACTTCACTTATGCATCGTTCTACTAACATCAAAAGTTTCTTTTTAAATTACGTATCTCTTTCCTCCCTTATAACAAAATATTTTTCGGAGTACATGACTGAGTCTCCATTTTTATAATTAAGAATAATTGGATCTGCCTCTTGTCCCATGGTCACCAACTCCATCTGCAGCACATATTCCATACACATCTCTGGCAGTATCCGCGCACGCGGGGCACAATGCAGGGCAACGCCCGGAAACCGCCTCCGCATCCTTCCCCTCCCCCCTTCCACATTCACCTCCATCACCCACAATGCGCCCTATGCAGCGGGCATGCAGGCAGAAAAGGCTGCCGACCAGACACGGTCTTTCAGTAATTCACCCCATACCACCCTCTTCACCCTACACCAGCCCTGCGAGGTTGCCGCGTCGTGTACATGAATAACGCTCCCCCAACCCTCAAAACCAGTCGGGGATATCGAGCATCGTTAACTTCTCTCCCACAACGAGTTCATATTCAACAAGTGGGAATGTTTGAGCTATGAGAAAGGAAACGCTCATGTTTACGAGGAATAGCCCATAAAAATGTTTGGAATCGTAACTATGAGCAAAACAGGAAGTGAATTTTGAGTTGTTTATTCGAATGAAAGGAGAAGAGTCAGACTCCGATTTTGACTCGCGAAATACAGCGGATCCTTACCATTTCTCATCTGAGCGGAATGTTCGTGTATTGATTTTTACCTTCCTTCCGCCGAGAGAGAAGCCGACAAACGTCATCGGATTTGATGTGTCTTAGCAAATATTGACCCACTAAGCACCGCAAAAAAGGCACTCGGTTAATTAGACTTCGAGTGGTAAGAATTAGATGAACGAGGCGACGATTTAGCCACTTATCCTTTCAACACGTTCACTGGACTTCGATAGAATTGAGATGTGGCACGTGACAAAATAAGCGTGGGAGAAATGGGTGGGGGAAGGGGAAATCTGCGCTACGTGACAGACCTCGTGCAACGCCCTCGCGAAGGGCTCGTCGGGCAACGAACCCGCGTCCCTCGGCTGCGGCCATTCCTGGTACTTACAGTGGCGTCGTAATGCGGGCTTCTGGGTGGCGGCGGCGCCGCTACGAGTCAGGGCGCGCGAGAGTTTGGTGAGCGTGCCCGACATGGTGGGAGCAGATGCTACGATCGAAATGCGGAGCGGCGGAGCTCCACGCTGGCGACGAGACGGCGGCGACAGACGGAGTGGGCCGAACTAGCGAACGGGCGGACGAACGGCGCGAATCTCCTTTCGCGCGGACTCGTCGCGAGCGCAATCAGCTGCTCGAAATACACCGCGAGCACGCCGCGCGCGCTGTGAGTGGCTGACAGCGGAACTACTAGCGCAGGGCAGGAAACATACGTGGAAGTACCCGAGATTAGCAACCGGCCAAAGGTTGCGGGATTTCTCTCATCTGCAACTTTTATGACTAAAACGTGGAGAAAATTTCTCGTTGAAGTGAAGCGGTAAATAAATTTATTCCAATTACCTTCTCTTTAGTTTTCATTCATTCATTTGTGTATCTTTTCCGAAAAATATTTCAGGGTGACATTTATCATAATTTTTGACCAGGAAAATCATCGTAGACTAACTTTCTCAGCGTCATACCTCGCTCAGAGACAATATTTGCTGTATATTAAGTTTTCAATAAATATTTAAAAACATTTTTGGGAAGAATTTTTTTTATAATATACATCTCATCAATGTTTTCCACTAGAAGGAAAGAAACATAAATCTATGACACGCCACATAAAATTAATGAAACGATGTGCATTCTCTCCTCAGTCACACATTCGTATTATAAAAAGTACATCGACCCGGCACCACGGACCCATCGCTGCCACCACCTCCCGCCACTCTCGCATAAGTTGGCAGCGCAGCGGGGAAGGCGACGAGCGGTGGCGCTGCGCTCTTGGGCGACGGACGGACAGCGGTGCGTCGGCAACAGCAGCTGCGGCGGCGCGAACGGTGGAAGCTCACGCCAAGTACCCGTCGCAGCCTCCGCAACACCCGGCGCCGGAGCGGATTCCGTCACCGAGCTCCGGTGAGTACTCTTATTTCCCTTCCGGTGTTCTTCGAAGTCTCGATGTGGAAACATTGGGCGTCGATGCGGCCACCGGGTGACGCGCCGGATCATGCCTCGTGACGCACGCCATGTTTGTATGTAGAGCGACGCAGCTGGTGGTGGCGCTGGCGGGCAGTGGTGGTCGGGGGGGCTCCCCGCGGGCGTTTCGCCACGATTCGAACAAATTTGCGAGCCTGAGTCCGTAAAAATAGAGACTGCCCTGCGACTCTTAGCCACGTGGCCTCGGGCAATGGTTTCGCAGGTGGCTGTCGGCGACGATGCGCGGCGTGCCTCAACTGTCTTGGGATTAGGGATTGGTTTTCGAAGATTTGACTTTTCATAAGGAGATACATTTCGGATTAGTTTTTAGGTTATGGTTGATTTCTTTTTAAACTGTACGTCAGAATACATATTTTGTATTCGTGTAGTGTAATATAATCCAATTATAAATCATTCTATATACTTACGTACATGAAAATATTTTCATCGGAATTGGAGAGAAATAAAAATATATTGAATATACATTTATGTATAATACAAGTACGGTGAAAGGCAAAATTGTACTGAATGTTCTTATTCATTAATCACAATACAAAATATTTTTTAAATTTCCTAGTTGGTTCTGACAAACATTCATAGCAGTAAACATAGTACTCAAATTTCACCTCTCAAACTTCCATAATTCCATTTTCCTTTTCTTGTTTTCCTTCAAATCATTTGTACCACGTTCAGTAGATATCTCAATGAATAGAAAGTCTGAACTGCCGTTTTTCATTTTTTTATTTTTTTATTTAAGGTCGCATATTAATATCGCAGGTCAGCAGCGACCACGAGAAATATTAGTTATACGACTAAATTAATCGTTACATTGAATGGAAAGGGAGTTTTCATTTTGATTCCAAACATTTCCCTATAATCTCTATATATAACAGAAGAAATCAAAATCTGTGCTTCATCCATCAAAAACTTTTTATTGGTGAAGTTTGAAGAGTAAATGAACAATTAACAGCTTCTAAATTGAAAACTGCCACTACTAAAATAAGAAACGTATATCACTTTTCAGTGTTCAGCAATAAAGATAATAATTCTCCATTGTACTTCATTTTTATTATGGCATCGCAGAACGCATTACAACGCTCGTTCGAACACATTGATTGGGTACAGAGAAGTGCTCGTATGAACAATTTGCCCTGCACATACAGAAGTTTGCACTAGTTCGGTGGCAAGTTATCATCTGAAGAAATACGAGTAATTGTCTTCGCCTATGATATTAATAGAAGTACTCAGTTGGCTTCTGAATGTAATAAAGTACCTAGTTTCAAATATATCGTGGCATTAGTTCCACAGACCTGCTGCGTGCATGGTAACGATGAGGATCGCTACGCCAAGGAGCCTGAGTTCGGATCTTGTGAGGGACAAGCATGTTTGGGAATGTACTTTTATGTTTTCCCAACAAGTTATCATCTTAAAAAAATGTGAGCGTAAAAAATGGAAAACAATTCTCATTATTTCAGTCTTCATTGCCGGCCCTACATGGAGAAAGATAATTTTACGTCATTCGTAAAAACTTTTCGAATAGATTTTAACAGATCTCGATTTTTTGGACTGTCAATATACTTTCCTTATACAGAACTTGTATACTGGAAATTATACAAAATCATTATGAATTTGTATTTTAAATATTGGGAGATTACTTCTCTTTTATTTCCTACATTATCAACGTCTGATCTCAAAAATAATATCAACTACATTGTCTATTGCCAGGGGAAAATTACGACGGACGGGGACTCGGGAGTCGAGGCGGGTAGTGCAGAGGATAGCACACCTGCGGCCAGAGCAGGAATCCAGGGTTCCAGTTCCAGTGCGTCGCAATTTTCACCTGGCTGTAGACGATCCAAACTTCCATCCCCGAGTAGGTTCTCGGACGTTGTGAGTTCAAATATCAACTATTTCTTCAATTGATAGCTGGTTTCATCTTACAATTTCTTACTTCGTCTAAATAAATGAAGAAGAAAAGGACTCACATCACCCACATCGTGTTCAGACCACTTTCATTCACATCATGAGCTAAGCAATTGTAAATTCTGTATTCAGTTAAGTATTTTATGACCTCGACAAACACATATATAATATGAAATTTGAATGGGCTTTGAAAAGGAAATTCACAAACAGTAAAATAGTTAAATGGGCATGGAAAATTCCATTCTATTCGCTTGCCCAACTGATTTCTTCTCATTCGAATGACCGAGTGACTGCAGTCATTGACCTTACGAGGAGCGTCATAGTACTCAACTTGAAAAAATATCTTAAATCAATCTTAATACAACAGAATCTATGGTTGTACGTCCATTGACCTTACGATAAGACAAATCATTGCACTCCGATTCTTCGGCACCCGATAATGAAATGCATTAAATCTTCTATGCGGGCATACTTCCTTTAAAGCTTTACTTCGTACGATTACTTGGAAGAGATCAAATTGGTTTCCCTGTCGTATTCGTTGTTGTATGAATTTTTTATTGAAACGCGTACGCGCGGAGCGTGAGTAAGCGGGTGTCTCCATTCAGTGTTATTTTGTTCATAACAAACAGAAGAAAAGTACTTACTGATTTCATTTATATGTCATGCACCGACTCCAATTATGTGTGAGAGCACATCGTTAATTGAAGAGTAGATTGATAGGGATGCAGGTGTGAGTCCTGATTACAGTTAAAACATTGCTCAAATTAGGTATATGCATTCTAATTGAATTACATAAATCTTTTGTGAGCACTCTATCTGTCTTATAAAATCAAAATATAAGGATTTCTTCCTCCTTTATTATTGAAGTAGTCATTGGTTTCGCTTCGAGAACATAAAAAAGTATTTAATTAAAGCATTTGTAAATATGCTTCAGCTAATGTTAGAAAAATATTTAATTATTTTACAGGAGTGTTAGGTGGAAATTTTAATTGTACAGATTGTCTCTGGTCCCGATAAATTCTAATAATCACATTTTTTTCTGAAAATAAAATTGCAACATTGAAATTACAGTTGTCTAAAAGAAAAGAGAAAATTGTTTCATCCACTCACACCTTAATTCTACAGACAATATTTTTAGATGAGGTACTTTATCCATATAATGTGGCGTAAGAATTCGTCACTCAATGACAAATATTATGAATATTTGAGTACATTTTCAGTGCAATGGAGAGAAATCGATTGATTGCGATCGCACAACTGAAATTTTCCCAGAAATTTGCTATTCAAGAATGGTGTCATGAAAATTTCTCATAGTAATATTTAATCATGCTTTTTAAATATATTCCCTGTTCATCTTTTAATGAATATTTATATCCATGAAATAAAAATTAATCAAAGTAAATGGATGTTTTCAGTCAAATTAAAGATGTCATTTAATTTCAAATAATTTCAAGTATCTTATAAATGATAACTTTCGTAATATGTGACGCATTTGATGGACTGATTAGATCTATGATCTGTATTATACTGGATAAATTAGTGTTTATCGGGCAGATAAAAGGAATGAGTCGGAGTCTGAAAGAATGAAAAGGCGCCATCATATCAGATGTCTTCTCTCTTTTCAATTATCGATAAAATTGTTTTCTTCTGAGATAAACATTTATGGTTTCCTTATCGGGTCAAGAGTGATTACCTGGTTGTAATATCTCTTGTAAACATACGTTGATATGTTAAACTGTTCATACCTCTGAAGAACAAACAAGGAAATCAGTGACAAAGTAGATGGTATAGTATCTGAAGAAATAATATTTCTGTATTATTTTTCTCTCAGTTATCTGTCAGAGTTATCGCAGTGCATTTCGAAACTGGATGGAAAATAATAGTCCTTTTAGTAACATTGTGCTCAAATCAGGGCTGGCTAGAGACCAATGAAGTTTGTACTTCGACGGGTAAAGAATTACGTGTCTGAAAATGTGTTAAAAATACAACTCGGTATTTTAAACATTACAAAATTACAAAACTTTTCAAACTTTAAACCCCGGAACCCACCTTGAAGGATATTAAACTTCACTTGCCCCACTAATGAAAGATGTACACTCTAACCATCGATGAAAATATAAATTCTGCTTGACATGAGATACACAGTAGTAAAATTAAGGATATGATAAAATCTATTCATTGAACTATTTTTATGGTTGAGCATGCCGTTTCTGCTTATTTTTGGCTCCAGTGAGTTGGATACTTTAATTAAAACTTTAGCCGGATTACTTTTCAGGACAAGTTGGATGAGGCATGTCTTGTGAAAATCGGTGGACAAGGATTTTTACCATATAGTGCTAGACCATTTACACTCCGGAAGATTAGCCGTAATTTATGTAATATTTCAGATTCTTAACTACTTATCTATAATGTTTTATCAAATGTTCTGTGGCCAATATGTATTTTTTCTCTTACAATTCACGCAGCGTCACATTCTGCCCTAGCACCCTGCTTACCTACAACAATTCATTTTCGTTATCGTTGACATCCATCATTCCACTGGTTCCAAAAACGTTTGCTCGTTACGGCAAATATTTTCGTAGAAATATATCACTTTTACATCCACATTTGCTGTTTTGAAAGAAAATACGTTTCACTTTCTTAATTTTAGGAACTAATCAGTTATTGTTTCGATTTTTGGTATTAATACATCGTTTGAGTTTTCTAATAAGACGTAAACACATTCATATATTTCATCGTTCAACAATGCTATTTATCTATTTCGTTCCATCATTTGAATTTTGAAAATTAATATTATTATTATTAAGAAAAGCAGCTACAAACCGCGTAAGACCACGTTGGGGACAATAAACTAATTTACTCTCCGGAAGTAAGCAAGGGACCATCCCATCAATTCCGATCAAGGGTCCAAAAGCAGAAGTGAAGGCGGATTGAAAGGATAAGAAAGAGTTAGGTACGTTATAATATAAACAGAATACCAACAATTTTGTATTTAATAAAACATAAAAAAGTTATATCAAAAGTACGTAATACTATTGAACTATGGATAATTCGGAATTTATCATTTATAAGCCGTAACTATTATTATTTAAACAGTTTTAACTAACGTTTAATTAATGACACTCTAATGTGTAAGAGACTTTGAGGAAATAGATTTCAACGTTCGTCGGATAATTATAATTTTTGGGAAGGAATAATTGTGTTCGCTCCACAAAGGGTAATCATAACAGCTACTGCTTCACATTGTTGATTCGATATTCTGTAAGTACCAAATGTCATTTCTTTACACTATTTCTTGTTTTGATATTGATTTCTTTTTACTCTAAAAAGAACTGTGTGTTCAGTATTTCGGATAATGGTACAGCAACATCGCACGTTCCCCATTTAACTCGCAAGTGTCTGGGACGATAGACATTAGCTAAGGGCAAATGAGAACAATAAGATACCAGAAAAGTAACAAAGTTGGGAAGCACATCAGAGTCGAAATACCTTTCATTGCTATTCTTAGTTTTGTCCTAGTTACCTAGTGAGCGTTGTCATGGCAATCAAGGTATCTCGTGCTTCTACTAAATAAATGAGTTTTATGATAAGAATACATTTATTCTAATGTGTTTTATACGTAGCGTTAACAGAATTAATAATCTTGTTAATAAGGTTGTACCTTGTCTTTCGAAATTGGGTTGAAATTTTAACGAAATTATTATGAATTTTAATGAAATTATTAATTTTTCTTACCATTGAGGAGATACAGAGGGCACTGATGAAATAACGGAACAATTGGTTTTTTATTAGTCCATATAAAAAATTGAATTGTGCTATCGTATCTTCAAGATTTATGATTTATTTTGGAAGAATTAAGCTGTACTGCGGATATAGTTAAAAATAAGTACTGTAGAGCGTCGATAATCCGAACATCAGTTATCCGAACTTTAAAATATCCGAATGGGTATAACGAAAAAGTAAAGTTACGCAAGCAAAGGCGATGTCGTTGCCATTCCCAGAATGGGACATATTACGGATGTATCTTCGGTACTGTAATCCGTGGTACTTATGAACATACATACAACTACATATATTTTGTGTGTGGTTTATTTTTTTACTATATTTGCATGGTACATGTAAATGAAAAAGTTGCGTTTTTGTTCAACGATAGTTGCTTGTATTGTATCTCTTTTGCTTTAGATTCTATTGGAGTGAATTTTGACCGTCAGAACTTTTTATTATCCGATCCATCACTAATAACATTAGTTCGGATAATCAACGCTGTACTGTTCATCGCAGGAACAAATTTGAAAGTCGATAAGAATGTGAGAGGAGGAAATTTCGGGGAGTCCGCACATCTGAAGTCGAGGTGTTTGTGCTCTCCATGAAACCGGATGAGTCTTGTTGGTGGTTTTCACTTTCGTTCTTCGACTGTTTTCAAGTTCTTCGTAAAGAGGATGAGCCAATCTAGCGAGTGAAGAAAGTTTAGTACTCGTACATTCTTGCTGTGGATTGTACATACAAACGTGGGAAAAATAGAAGACATCTTATTCACTAGGTCATGTGCGATACTACTATTATTTGTATAGTTGCTATAAAATTAATGAAGATAAAACATTTTTAAAATTCACCTTTGAAATACACATTTTCTACTTTTAAGCTTATTTTACTTAATGTGGAAGTAAAAATATTTCTACGAAATGCTATTAATACAATTAATTTTTAACTTCATTCAATACTTATGCCTAACGAATTGTTCCGCTAAAGGATGAATCCGATCAAAAGCATGCTGGAATATTTTGATTCTTCAGGATAAAAAGGAGAGTGGATGTGAAAAATTGGAAATGGGGATTTGAGGGCTGACAATTTGAGTTTATGTTTACTTTATGATATATAATCCGATGAAATAATTTTGTACAAGATATTTAGACCACTTCATACCCTTGATGTTGAATAGCCCATAATATATTATTCCTTTACAGTAATCATACCTGATAAATGACTAAAATATGGATAATTTTTTTAAATGATTAAAAATTATTTCATTTAATAGATCAATTGAATGTTATGATGTTGCGATTCATCTTTTTACAGTCAAATAGATTGGACTTCCATATTGTTTGCCATGTAATAGTTTTGTGTGTCATGTTTACATTGCAGAATGCGATTCATCACTTATGTGGTCCACTCGTGAGTTAATTCAGAAAATCCACACTCTTCACATTAAAGCTCGTTCGTGTCCTGGAAAATTATTTTGAGTAAAGAAAGAGAATCAAAAAATTACGTTCATTTACAAATATACTTCAATAAATCGTTGAGTGTGTTTTGTTGTACTCATTCTCAATCCATCATATGAGTGAAATCATTAAAAAATTTCTCAGCATGATAATCTGTGTTAAAACGTCAGGATAACAATCAGGCTCTTGTATTATTTTTCATTATATTATGCATACCAAAATTTTTAATTCATTTTGTTGTACAGCATTTATTAAAACTAAAGAATAAAATTTAGAAAACTTACGTTGAACGAATTATTCAACATCTTTTTTCATTTCCCCATTTTTCGTGGAATTCTATTGACTAGCAATTTCATCTCTCGAAAGGGAAAAAAATTCCAAAGTAAACCTAACACGACGTTTGAATAAAATCTCTTTATGGGAATATTTTTGAAAACAACTGACAATTTTAAGGGATTTAGAAGACTATGAAAAAGGAAAATAATGTTAATTTAAAGTTTTATGTACCCCTAAAATATTAGTGTGTCGAGAATACGACGATGTAATTTTGAAATGTTTGAAGTGACACGCTGTGATAAGTATTAATGTACTCTCCTACTGTGGGAAAAAGTGTTACGTAAGGGATAACGTAACAAGGATGGATTCATCTGTGAATAAGGACCTTGAATAGTCATGTTGGTATAAAACGTGCTTTAACAGTGTGTCCCTAGTTTGCTCTCCCCTTCTCTGCCTTGTCTAAATCGTAAATTTATGGTGGAGTTTCTACAGCCTATTTTTTCTTTAGATTCCCAAGTGATATCCTTGGGTTTTGATACTGCGGAATGGTGCTCATCGAGAAATGAAAAACTCTTTACAAATTTTGTCATCATGAGTTTTAGTTCGGTAACCGGAGAGACACTTTGACTTCTCTCGAGGAAAGGCAAGAAAAAAAAATAATTTACCGTAATGTCTTTTATTATGCCACCAAGATTCATTAGTCGGGAGCATAACACAACTCACGCTTGTACCCACAACTAAGATATTTTTTGGAACATAAATTGTATTGATGAATTTTTTGCTTTTGACCAACTTCCTAAGAAGCAGGAATCCAACGTGCTTCCATCTAGAGAAAATCACTGGAATCATAAAGCGACCTGGGCAAGCAGACCCAGTTAGCACCTATTCCCTTCAATCAGCATGCATGTCACAATTATTTCTCTCTATTCGTGATACGCTTGAGTTATCTTTTATTATGGTTGTTTCATGAAGGGATACACAATAATGGTGAGGGATTGTTTTCGTTGAGACACCGCTTTGGAGTTTCTATATGATGTATACGAGTTGAAGTGTATTAGAGAGAAGGTTTGTTAAATGACTCGGGACGAGATATATCTTTTAAATAATAATATTTTGTATAAAGAAAATTAAAATGGGGAAACACTTATTCCTAGAGTGTATCAATTTTAGTGCGAATCGACAGGAATAACTGTGTAATTGAAAATTCTCCAAATAAGAAAAACCGAATATTAATATTCGGGTTTTTTTTTCGAAGATAAGATAGTATGCAGTCACCCCGTATGTTTAGTTATATTTTTTTCCATCCTATCATAACTATATGTTACATTTATCTATTCAATTGTGTAAAATTATATATTTTCTTTTATTTAACATCTCTATTACATTGGGAAATTTTAGAATTTAGACACCCCCTCCTCCAAAAAGAAATAAAAATGAAGAATCAATTTGTTTCTGGGGTTTGCTCATCTTTCGAGCCATGAATCTGAAGCGTTCTGCTGCTCTTGATGGCAGAATCCATTATCATGCGAAGCAGCAGAGGAGTCGCTAATGTTATCAGAGAGCTCAGCGTCATAAGTGTGCTAAGAGTGAACGAGGACTAGATTGTTCTGGGCGTCCTTGAGCCGGTTTTCCACCAGGCATTTCTGATGGACAGGATTGCTGAATAAGTCATAAATATATGAATGACAGGTACTTCATTTCAATACGTATGGGGAAGTAAGTGAAACACCGAGTTAATAAGAAATGTCTCGTCAAGTTTGACCCGAGTAGTTTTTTGAAGTATTAATTTTTTATTTCAATACCGACTATCAGCATTCCGCTAAAAGGAAATTTCAACATTTGAATTCACCTAAAAGTTTTAAGACCTACTGAAAATTTTACATTTTCTAATAGTAGAAGTTTAGGTAAATAATTCAAATAGTAAAAATATTATTGAAAGATTTTGTCAGAAATGTACTTTTTATACGATATCAAAAAGGTTTTTGATGTCAAAGTTGTTTTTAAAATAAGTTTGGTCTTCTTGCCCGCCGGGCATTCGTCAGTATGAGCGAATGGCATGCAACGAAATAGTAAGGCTAATATAGTGAATATTTTTGAACTCTTCTTTTATCTTCCTTTGTAAACAAATTTGTTCTATTCTTATTTCAGTATTTAGAGTGATTCATGTGAGACTTTCGTACTTTTTGTAAAATTTATGAAAATTTGTTTTAAGAATTTTTTTTTATGAATTCGTGGGGAATATTGCTCAAAAATAGTATTTTGCGAGAACATTTGATGCAAAGCGTACGATTTAATTTATTTTTTATAACCTTCCACCCGTATTTCTAATTGAAGAGCCAGGAAAATATTTTTTCAGTACAAATTCTCAGCGAGAGAAGAGAAAACGCATTTAACGGAAATAAGAAATCTTGGAGTGCATTCGTAGCAAAAGTTCATGAGAAGAGGGATGGTAATAAGTGTTTGAGCGCGAAGAATGGGGGTATCTGAGATAGCAGAGCTTTTTTCAGGATTTTTCCTTACTGCGCAAGTATTCTGGATTCCCTCTTTTTTTCTCTTTGGCACCCCTTCCCCCATTGCTGAAGGACAATTTTACAACCCGTTGTTTAATGATAACAGCATGTTATTCTCTCCCTTTTCATTAGCGTGTCTAGAAGCTTGAAAATGATTCGTTATTAATAAAGGAAAAGTCAATTTATTAGTTTGAATTTTTTTCCCCCAAATGACTTCTTAGTATGTATTACGATTAGAGATTTGATCTCTAATCGTAGTACAGTTGATTCATATCAAGTAACCTATTTCCTTTTAACTGTTCTAGCAAATAAACACTTTTTCGTTACTGCACAATTCTGAGTTTCGTAATGCACATATACTTTCCCGTACTGCACAAATTGTGCTGCACTGCACGTTAAAAAATCCCTGGGAGTATGTAAAACGAAAGGAACAGGATGACTACGTACTTGTGGTGAGTGATGGCTGGGGGAGGTTGGGAAATCTTTATTTATTTATGAATTAATTTACTTCGTGTCTTACGGCTGTGTTGAGTATACGAGACCTAGTCTTCCACTGAACAATGATTTGTGGTAAGTAATTAGGAAGGAAAGAAGTTAGATTGACGGGGAATGTAAGGTACTGAATCAATATTGGTTTGAGATGGAACCCTTCACAGCAGTACGTTGGGTTGTAGAGACAGGTGGAGGGTAGAGAAAGAACTATGAGGTGGGGTGAAGGAAGAGAAAATTTTCGACAAGTTAGGTTATCATAACAATTCAACGTTTTTTCAATCCTTATTACAAACTAAACTTAAAGTGCAAGTATGCTAGTACGAGCATGTGAAATATCCATATCTGTTTTTTATCTTATTTAATAAAAAGTAATGTCATCTGCTTCTTAAGAGAAGTCATGTGTTGACCTTTTTTTCCTTCAAGTGCGCAAAATGTCGGAATCCACCTAAATTTCAATGTTGTTCAGCTTTAATCTGTATTTGCTACCTTCATCTACGGAAAGCTTAAAGCTTTCTGTACCTGAAGGAAACTTTTCATTCAATTACTGATAACAACCGTATTTGCGTAACTCACTGTGTCTTCACTATTTCATAACTGACGTATCAATTCAAAATGTGGGGATCAAATAACAAATAAATTACTATTGGATTTATTACTATTGGATTGGTCATAAATTACTATTACTATTGGTCATAAATTACTATTGGATTTATTTGTTTTTGACGTGACTTGACATTAGTCATGCTTCTGTACGTATTAAGATGATAGTACGATGTCTCTAACATTAAATAGGCTTTCACTTTACTCGGTTTCGTGACAATATTTACAAGAAAAAATATTCATATATTCTTCAATTTCTTTCCAATTTTCTTATAATGATTAAGACAAGACACAAATAAACTACAAGACACAAATAAATAAAACTGAAAGAAAAGTTGTATGTGACATTGAATTAATGGTAATAGTGGAATTGAATTGAATTAATGCATGTGTCAAATTTGTTTACTCGATGAATATTTCTGTTTCGTCTCTAATATAGAGAATTGAAATTAATTTGACCTGCAGTCAATTTCTAATGTCGTCTGGATATTCTCCTAGCATGTCACTTCAGGTTACGTATATCACGTTCGATAGTCGAGAAAATAAGGACCAAGTAGGATGAAATCTTCACTATAAATCTTTATATACACGTATACTAGATTAATTATTTTTCAATGAATATTTGTGTATTTTTTAATGTATTCTTTAATTCCTAATACCTTTTTAATACATCGTCCTATTTTCGAAGTCTCTGAAGAAATCAACTAATTATGGGATTCCGGAAATAACAACGGCGCCATCTTCGAAGATGACAAAAAATGTTTGTAATGAAACCAGCATTTTAAAGTCAATCAAAATTCATCATAAAAATACACCATTTTAAATTTATAACGTACCCCGGACCCAAATGACAGTTGCGGATGAACAGGCTGACATTAACGGAATTGGACGAGACGCCTTCGAAAACGTAAAACTTACATCCTATATTTTCTCTCCTCGATGCCTATTTTCTGAGCTATGGACTGATGAAAATGAGCCATTTTGCATAGCCCAATACAAAGCTTTCTAAATAGGAGCATGTTTCTGTTACTCAGTTTCCGTAAATTCTTTTTCAATCGGAGGTTTCGTATACCATGTGGTATTTCAGTTTGTCCATCGCAGTTACTGGGCACAGAGGAGGAACTGAAGAGAGAGAGAGGAAATGTTCCTTTGTTGAAAGAGAAGGAAACTTCTGTCTTTGTGGTCCACTTATCTGTAGTGGGCATTGTCCTCTGTGCACTGGAAAAACCGTAGAGATCTACCGTACCCCTAGAGAAACGGTGCGCGTGGCGATATCCAATGACGGAAGACCATATTACCTTCTTTCACTCTTTCTCAGAGTTTTGGTCGAGGCAGGACATTTTTTGAATTACGTTTCCTATATTTTCACAACATTGAACACGTGTATTAATTTCGAAATGTAACACTTTTAAGTACATACAATTAAGGTATGGAACACGTACAATACAATTAGTTTATTGTCCTCCACATGGTCATACGCAGTTTGTAACTGCTTTTTTGACAATAGAGTTTATATTATATTTATATTCATACTGGGAGTTAAAAGTGTAAATATAGCATTATTAGATGCAGATGACTAAAAATAACTCTACGAGTATGTATAACTGAATGCTCAGGAGAAGAGTATTTATTTCGGAAATTGAGGGGAAAAGCGCAAAAATATAAGAAGAAACGAAAAAATGAGATTGCTGGAATCTTGTTGGGTTTTAGGTTCCTAAAAAAATGACAGTGAATCCATTGGTTTTTGAAACAATCACTCAAGACTCTCATTATTTTCAGAATAGTAAAATTCCTTCATGGTTTCACTAGAGGACTTGTGCGAAGATTTCGTAGCCATACTACTATAGTTTAATTAAATTAGGAATCCACATCCACTGTCGCCGGACCGCTGGATGTGGATACTAAGGGCCCGTCACAGCCCTTCACCAATCAGTGACGAGTAGATACAGTAACGGCTCGGCGTTGACATATTTCTCGCTAAAGTCAGTCGTGAGAGGCAGAATGAACGGCTGAGCGCGGCAGACAGCAAAGTAGGAACACCGCACCTTCTGGCCCTCACAGCTCTAATCGCCATTAACCCCACCGGTGGCAGAGGTGGTAGTGTTGTCACTCATCACCAAGTCACCATCGATTCCCCATGGGGCAAGAAAATTTGTAGCTTTTCACATTAATACCCCAGTTCATAAAGCTGTGACTACTGAAAAGCAATCCTTCCTTCCTCTATCCAGCTCCTTCTAGTATCAATAACTCTATTACTAACTACTTCAATTAACCCTTCCAAGTTGTTGGTAATCCCATCTAAGCGGTCCACCTACTAACAATGACCTACCACCCAACTCCTACCTCCTATCGCTCCATGTAGATAAGCTTCAATAGCACGCTACATTTCCCACTTATAAATACAACAAACAAGCAAAAAATCGCCATTACTATTTCTACTTCAATTCTACTATAACATAAGAGACCAATGGGACCATTGCGTCGTGGAATCAGTAAATGGTTGGTATATACAAAGGTTCTCCGGAGTTCCTTTTTAAGGAAAATAACATAATGAACTTAGTAATAAACATACTTCGGGGTTTATCTTACCGAAACGTGAGTACCGTCACATGTGGGGGTAGTATGAACTAACTACATTCTGTGCGATCTTCACTGAATAAACGAGTGGTAACATCATCTATTACTATCGGATTTTTTATTATAGACCTCTGACTTCTAATCGCTGTGGAGAGTACAACAAAAATCGCAGGAAAACCGTGTTACCTCCACTGGATTTGTAATTTTGTTTTGCATATACACAAGCAGAAAAAGTTGTTTTATTAATGAATATTAATTTTTTTAACTGAAATTTTTCAAGAAGTATGATATTATTACGGTGTTTGCCGATATGTCGACTTCATTATTTTTTGTAAAATAAACTCTGTGACAAAAATAATTATTATTCAGTGAATAATTCAGGTTGTGTTTGTGACAACATTTGTTAATTTCAAGTTTCTGCTTGCAAAATTTAACGAGTTATTAATATTTTTCGAAAACACTGCTAAAAACGACCTGACACATGAGCAAAATGTATACTGACGCACTCAGAAGAATGACATGATTATATTACAATTAAATGAAAACGTTTATTTATGTAATCTCCATCAAGTGAATAAAACCATGTTTTCTTCTTATCTGTTTGTACATTTTACTTCACCTTGAATCCGAACTAAAAGAAGGAAAAAATATCTTGGCATGTATAAACGAATTGCATTAATTGATAATTAATCTTTTTCGAGTCTCAAGGTAGCCGGTAAATAATAGAGAAATTAGAATGTTCTTAATAAAAAAAAGCTTTTAAAAATTTTTCCCTTTCAGTAGGGGCTGCGTATCAGGAGGAAGAAAGAGACGCAACGGAATACATAGTACGAAAAAGTCCTTAAAATCCCTTATATGAAGCCATTCTGCGAGGAAGGAATAATGCAATATTGATTCAAGTGTCTCGCAGACTGTATACAAGTTCACGATTCCGCTGTTGCAGCACATGGAGTTAATAGTCACATAATCAAGAATTGAACAAAGAAAAAACTGAATTATTGTTGGAACTTGTTTCACAGGTAATAGCAACGATTCTAGATAGGTCAGTATAGTTTTTCTGCCATTCGTATACTTCTGCATGTCACTTCCCTCTTTGTGTATTCAACTGCATTGCAAAAGCGAGATTAAAATGATTAATTTACTTTTTTAAGACATACCTCAATTGCTGTGAACGCGAGGTGTGCACGGATGAACATGTTTTATTAAAAAGATCCCATAGGATCATAAAATAATTTTTGTTTTGAAAGTCGCAATCTAAACAAATTCTAAAAAGGAAAAAAAAACTACTAAATGATTTTAGTAGCAGACAACGTGCCGACGTTATTGACTTCAAAATATCGACAACAGCATTTTTCATACTTGCAACCAGTATGTATAAAGGAAGATTTTTATTAAAAAAAATTCATCCTTTGCTTTGGAATATTGTTGCAAAGGAGGGTACGAAACTTGGCTTAAGTTAATAACTGCGATAAGAAAAGTTAACGTAAATAATTCCACTGCACTGCGGAAATATGTTCTGCGATGAATGTGAATCAAGCATCTATAAAACAGCGCATTAATTTTAATGTACAAATTTATTCTTCTGACGATGATTGAATTATACTGTGTGAAATTGTCTTTTTTATGATTGACTTAAAAAAATAGTTTATGTGGCTAGACTGATTTTTACGCTGCTGGTAACCACGTGAATTTATTTATCATCATAATTATGGATTATGTCATTTTCGGCTTACCGCTTTTATTTCATTTTAGTCTTTCAGAATTACACGGAAACGTAAATTCACAGAAAAATCTTTTGCTCGTGATTTAAAAGGTGATTGTAATTGATTAGTGTAGTTATGATAGTAAATGATTATTAGTTCTTTTCCAAATTTACTGGTGAATACTTTCATATACGCATGGCGGTATAAATTACTCTGTGAGCACAAAACATTTTGAAATTGTAGTTAAGTCTTTTAAGAAACTTCGAAAATTGAACTTCGGTTTCCATTCGAACTAGTTCTAGTTCCATAGAAGCGGTATATTTCTATAGCCAATGCATAAAGAACAAAAGTATATGGTGAATTTACATAAATTTACAAAAATATGTGGTTAAGAAAGTACACATTTGAAAAACAATTTGAGTCCATCATTTCACCATTATAGTAATACTCTAGTGGACGGAAGTATTAAAAATAATAACCTTCCATAATCAGGCGACTACAAAAAATAAAATCTTCCCATTAATTTTAGTAGCTTAACCCGCACGATTAAATTGCACGTAAATAGATTGTAACTAATAATTTGTTTGACTATATGAGGGTTCACTTTTATTTTACAAATTTTTTGTATAGATCTGAATAGTATAGCATACACTTTTCCCCCATATCTGCTAGTTGTAGGCAAATTTCACTCGGTTTCATATTTATTATTAACAATGTAAACAGGACACCAGAACAGTTATGAATAGTATATGATAATTCAGGGGTCGGCAACCTTTTTTGACCGCGGGTCAAAATCAACCAAAATGTGAGTATTAAAGAGACGTTTGGGTCAGAGATATTTTCGACATGGATCTTATATACATAAACACTTATGTGTATAAGATCCATGGTAATCGAAGTAAAATGTTGTTCTTAGTATCTATTTTCAATTTGTTTAAATTCTCAAAATGTTTGTTTCATGTTTATGTTTTATAATTTATTTTTATATATTATACTTTATTTTCGGAACTAAAGTGGGTCACTTGAAATTATCAAATCGGTCACTCGGTGACCCTCGGGTCATAGGTTGCCGACTCCTGTGATTATTGATAATACAGACTCAGATCTGTCCTTTGTTAGTAATGTCTTTAGTTAGTTAGTTGTCGAGTAATGACATTCTCAAATTAATGAGTCAAGTAACTTCATTTGTTGATATAATTTATAAATGTTATCACGGAAAATGAGAGATGAGAGATCAAATCGGAAATCATCCACACATATTTAAGCCTCTTAAGTACCATACTTCATTTATGTCATTTGTTCCGGTGAAATGCAGAAATGAAACGCAAATTATCTGGGAGATTTGCATATTAATGTTTATGGTGATTGTGGCTTTCTTGTATCGTGTATATCGAAGTATTATATGCAACTTCATTAATATGCACCCTTCTAACGTGTTTCTTAATTCTATACCTTAGAGGTCCTCTCGATTAATAGAAGGGAACAATATATTTCGTGATCTGGCGTCAGCTGATATCTTGGGACCTGCTTGCGACCGGCACACATCTTTTATATTTAGGTCTCGATAAGATGCTTGAAGAAGTGCACGTGTTTGGAGAGGTTTTATCTAGAGTTCTTGAGTGGTAGTGCTGACGCGCGCGTCTTGGGGAAAAGCGATTGGAGCTATCAGCGACAAAGGCGAAGGCAGCTGCTACTGCTGCGCTCTTGAGGGATTCTTCGAAGGCAGTGCTGACGCTGTCATGCGAGGGAAGTTGCACGGAACGGTTCATGCTACTACCACAGTCGAATATCATACAGTCGCGACGTACCATGTAAACTCCTGATGCTTGCCTTGAAGCTTGCGACAGTAGCGCTCCTATCAGCTGGCGAGTATCACTAACTCACCACCACGTTCGCTCAACCAACAGTTCTTCAGGTGGCGTTGGCTCGAAAAAAATGATATTCACCCACGACCTACTTGATATATCAATTAAGCTGGATTATGCACTATAACCTACAGAATATTTTGTTGTTTATTTGTTGCGCAAGAAAAAAGTGTCGCTCTGCCGTTTTCTAGAAACAGTGGGTATTCCAGCTTAAATCAAGCTGGAGTATCCACATTTATCTCCGGAACGAATGTCGCTACGTATGATATTACTGTAGTAGTAGGATGAATCGCTCCGTGCAACTTACCTCGCATGAGTCTGCAAGAGCGACAGCACTGTCTTCGAAGAATCCCTCAAGAGCGTAGTAACCCTGTAAAAACTTGAAGATTAAAGGGATCTGTCTGCCGTACTGTCGGAGGTGTTACCTGGCTACCGAGGTGGAAAACGAGGGTGTTATCTTCCCTTCCTCCATCCTTAACCCTCCCTCCATCCTTAACCCTCCCTCCATCTTTCATAATTCGTTCCATTAATAATAATATTAAAATCCAAAATCAAGAAAGAAGTAATCAGAGTTTAAAAGTTTGGTCCAATATCGTGAAGTGGCCTTCTACTTCTGAAACGACTGTTAAGAAAACGATTTATTCTTCATTTTGACATCTGACTGATGTTGATTCTTGTTTAGGAATGTTGAATAGATCAAACAATGAACACATAATTTGAACCAATATTCTCCCGGAAGCAATTAGAATTCATCTAACCCTGATTACATACAACCACATGCTTCTTTAAAATTTACACACATTTGCATACATTAAGTTCCTCAGTGTAACGAAACATCAACACAGAACTTACGACAAATGTAGTTTAACTTTTGGCTGACAGATAGTGTTTGTAACTGGTTATTAACAGGGTGAATGTATTAATAGTATGACCGATCACCGAATATTTTTCCTTGAAATGATTCGTTATTCAAATATACACATGAAGACTCTCTTTCGAGAAAGATTAATTAGTTATCTGTAGTTTGATTTGATAAAACATGCAAAAGTATTTTGACACCAATTTCTTGAAATATATTTCATAATTTATAGGTGTTTAATCTTCGCTCGTGACAGAAAAATGGTGGAAACTTGGACATGCATCGCCACACACACTCTCTCGACTCCCACTGGATATTGAGATTTTTAAAATTATTGTTCAAAGACCATAAGCAATATAATTTAATTGTCATTCAGAGGCTAAACCAACCTAATGGGATTGTCATGTTGCAGATCACCTGTAGATCGATTTGATAGTAAAATTTGTTCACAGTTTTCACTTGACTCTGTATTTTTTGTACGAAATAAATTGAACCAAACTGATGTATTCAATTATTCAAATACTCATTTTATGTCCCGTATGAAATACGATACCACTTCCTACAACCGATTATTATTTCGTAGGAATTTATCTGCGAAAATATTGCGATGATATTCATTTACTGTTTTTGATGTTGATTTTAGTTTGAGCCATTCGTTGTACTCATGTGTAGTCGTAAGAACCTCATAAAAGAGGCCAATGTCAAGAAAGGCTTCACATTGAACTTATATTTGTCAGTTTCCTCCTCAACAAACACTTCTCAAGCGTCAGACCCAAGTGAAGGATTAATCCATTTACGCGAGCATTGGCTGATTCATTACCCTAAAGGAGCTCACGCAATATCAATATTTGTTGTTATATATGTCAACATATAATATATATATGTTTGCTTTCTAACGTGTCAATATTTGTAATTTGCGTGATGTTCTTCGAGGAGAAATGTGAGTTCACGAATATTGTTTGACATTTTTAGTCGTTGAAAACTATGAAATATGTTGAACGATTGTGACATGATAAAATATGATAAAATTCTATACATTCTCTCAAGTTATTTTCAAAGATATGAGCAAAACTCGTAAATAAAAGTTTTCAAGAGCAAGTTAACATTTTCATATGTAGAATTTCAAACGAAGTGTTCAGTGTACTTATCATTTTCAAATATGGATAGTGTTTACATAATGAGTTGCTGGGAGACAACTTATTAGGCTACAGTAGAAGACACGTGCCTTTGTGGAAAATATAACATCCGATTTACAAAAATAATTACACGTTTTGCTTATACATATATTTCCTCCGTGTACCTACACGTGGAGAAGATACGTGACAACTTTCGGTCTGGTGAAAATGGTGACGAGTCAGGAATCGAACCTGGGATGGTAGGGGTGTGTAGTGGTTAACACCCCTACAATCAAAGCAGGAGTCCCAGGTTCGATTCCCGACTCGTCACCATTTTCACCAGACCGAAAGTTGTCACATTTTTCTTAGTCGACATTGAATATCAATATCTCAGACGATGACATCAAATTTTAGGACTATGGCTATAGTAATTAGCTTAATTAGTTACTTAAATTTTTCTATTCGTCTAAGTTGCAACCCGTCTCGCTTATAAACAGTTCCTATTTATGCAACTGTCAGCTCTGTTTGGTTTGAGCAGACGTGTTACGTTGGGCTGCAAATAGTTGCGATACGATACCCACTTCAAAGAGCGAACGAAGCCATGCATGACTCTCCCTTCGAGCGACAGGGATCAATGAAGTTAAAGCTCAGCTTATTTGCGTTGGACATGTGTTACCTCGGCCACATTCTCATATGCAACTTCATATGCAGAGCGCGAAACTGAATCTGAATTACCTTTGGATATTTCCACACAGTCGGTTGTATATTTTGTTTGTATTTTAGTTTTGTCCTTGGAGGTATGCTGTGATATGCTGAAGCACCACAGTTTTTCTGACGTGAGGAACATGAGTGTTCTTTTTATATCTACATCAAGCGGACGCCGTGTGTGCAGTGTACCGTATACTTCAGTGTAGAGTGCATGTGATAATATTGACATTATTTTCGTCTATTGACATATTCCAATATAAATAAAAATTGATGACATTAAAACAATAATAGTATAAAAATAAAATAATAATTGTAATAAAAATTTTGTCTTTTTACAAGGTTGTTCTAAATATTTAAATTGCATATAATGGAGTTAATACCAGAATTCTTACTTTTTCTTTTCCCAAGAAGTTAGTATTAAATCTATGCATAATTAAAATGACATTTAACCTCTTCTAATTTGATGACTACGATGCTAATCCTGTTTTTGGACCTGTTTCAAATTCGATGATAAGCAATGGAATATTCCATTTATACAACAAAATAACTTAACATGAGAAAAAAAACTACTTGACAAATGACACAATCTGTCAGTTTAACATCTTGCGGTTTGTTTGTGCTGCAATACCCACTATTTTGGAAATGTTTTCATTCATACCAAAATTTTCTCCAGAGAAAAAGAAATCTAATTCATAAATCATACTTATTTTGTATTTAATTAAATAATCATTTGTAAATATATAAATTTTATTGATACATTTAAAATAAAACTAAATCATAGGGACAACTTATTCAATATTTTAATTGTGTATTGTGTGTATTTATTGGTAAAAAATATGTATGTATTAATGCTCGAAAATTTTTGAGAAAAACTCTTCAGATATTTTTTGTGTTAATTACCTTTCTAATTTTGGTTTACAAAGAACTTGGATTCCGAGACCAGGAATCGTATGCAAAGTTTCTGTATTCCTAACAGGGGTGTGAATGGTTTTAATTTAATAACTATATTTAGAAATAGTAGTGGAAGCATATTGTACATAATTTCTTATTTATTTTTTTATGTTGGGTATACTCATTTTAACACTCAACCTCTTATAATTGCATTAGCAATATTACTCGTCCTTATATCAAACATGGGCTCTAATGACCTTGTTGTTGACGAGCCCTTAAAGCCCCACAAAAAATATAACAATGTCTGAAATAGTTTGCGATCAAATTTTTCCCATATAGATCTCTACTTGTATTTTTTCTCCCTAAGACTATCTGCGTATTACGTTCTATATTTCGAGGACATACAACAATGAACAATATTTTGTTTGGCTAAAATGCATTTTATATGGGAAGTCATATATTTATAGTTACATTACATCTCCTTTTCGTGTATATTATGTGTTATTTGCTTTTCTTCTAGTCAATGAGGATTAAACAACAGAAAAATTACCACGCTCAGTGAACTATTATTAACCAACCAAACACGAGAGAATTTCCATTCGCGAGTGCAAGCAAAAATGTAAAAAGTTGTCTTTTTTTTACGAAAATTTAGAGAAATATGCGCAATAGATTGGCAGTATGAGTGGTGCGTTAGGATGATGTAGATGACTCTACCGCCGCCTCATGGTACGGGTGGGTAAGGGAAAGTGGCGTGGCCGAATCAATGTGCAATGTAAATTATGTTAGATATGTATTTTTAAATAGAACATGCCAATTGTTAAATGAATTGGTCAAGTTAAATATATATGGTTAAATAGAATGCACGCGAGACCCTGGAATGATGGAGTTACTGCCAGGGCTGTCAAATACTGGCCCGGGTTTTTCCCCGGTTTTCCTTCGGGTAGAGGTAGATTTTTTTTATAGAAGCTCTCTGATTCTTGTCTAGGGGCGGAGTTTATTGAAATAATAAATCTCGAATTTAGAATTATTTGAATATTTACGATTTATAAACAATATTTTCCGAATAATTTATAGTTTTGATAATAATGCGTACTTTTGAAATAACATTTTTGTGTTTTATTAAATACAGATTTATTGCTATTGTACTAATAATATAACACGTACCGAGTTATTTACATTCTTATCTTAGGAGAGTGCTAAAATGTTCAATCCACCTCTGCCTTACGGCCCTTTATCGGAATTGATGGGATGGTGCCTGTTTCCGGAGAGTAAATTATTTTATTGTCCTCCACGTGGTCATACGCAGTTTGCAACAGCTTTTTTGACAATAAATTTATTATACTCAAAATAAATTAAAAAAACATCACCTTGACCGTTTCAGAAAATTTCATCAAGACCATTGCTTGAGGTAGTGGATAAGCTTTCAAACATTGAAACAAAGTTACATTTGTATGTATTAGGAGATATTAAACCCATGTCTAATAACATTTTTTTAAAATTCAAATAGAAATTTTGAAAATGTAAACGTGTATTCATTAATCCATTTATATGGTCGTCCGGAAATAACCAAATAAGCGATATTCCGAACAAAGGTCATCAGATTATACTAACATTCTTAAGCAAACATTTCTTTTATACTTTAATTCACTTATGTCAAACACAACAAAAGAAACATAAACTTAAGCTACTGATTGGATTCCAATGATGTAACAAAAACATTCTATGAAATGAAAAAAATGTTTACCCGAGATGGAAAAGTTAGATTCATTTTTCAATTGAATAGAAAAATGTTCTTATCTCATATGTTTCCTATTTGTTCGTTTCTGCTCAAAACATGCATTCTGCTTACGTGATGCTGAGCGAAGCTTCCGGAAGTCATTATCCACATGAACATGTTAATTATTCGGTCATTACGCAGACTTGAATCTTGTTTTCAAATTTTTTGTTCATATTCTTATCCATGGTTTTCATCATCTTATTTCCATTGTACGTTAGTGTTGTTGTTGTCTGCTGTTGAGTTCAATCCCTGAAATTGTAAATTAATATTTCCTTTTGAAAAACAAATTTTAAGTGCAGCATATATCAGTAGATTAGGGCATAAAATTGATTGTGAATTAATAGAACCATTGTATTGCAGAGACACAGAGCTCATTGGTTCAAGAACATGAGTGTCTATTAGTAACGTGGTACATATTATAAACAAACTAATTACTGAACCCTGCAGGCAAGTTTTGTGATATCCAATTTAATCCATAATGGCGTTAAGTTTATAAATTGATATTCTGTATATCTATATCACAATATATCTTCATATCTGTTTTATCTCGGGGATTGAAAAAAATACAAGATTCTATTTAAAATCAAATTACATCTTTATCTCTGCTAAAAAAGCTACAAAGCATTTCTTGTTCTTTCATTTGAAGTCCGAAGACTGATTTGAACCTCCTCGAGGTGAGTGTCCAGACTTGGTTGTATTCTAGGTAATAGTGGAGATAGGGATGGTTGACGTGCTTAAATACAACCCATGGTGGTTTCACGTTGTCTTCTACGAATACAACTCACGATGTAAACATTCAATCCTTACGCGGGATTCAAACCCAGAAACTATGACTTCAGGGGAGACCTCTGTCTTAAACCGTCTCAAAACATTTTCGGCTACAAATTATTTAAATACGTCAAATTATAACCCATGTCACAATTTCTATGAAAACTGCGCTTCGATATCTTTACCTGTTTGGGATACATTTCAAGTGAACGACTTCACACGAGGAAGGAAACTGATATGCAGTGTGTGTATAGTTGATGTTGCATAGAGGCAGTGAATATCCTTTGAAGTCAGTAAATCCGCCCACTTCAAAGAGTATTTACGTGTTTAGTATCAGCAGGAAAAGAAGGACTCACTTTTCGGTAAGATTAAGACGGGAAGATTCCACGTAATTGATTCGCGAGAGCATGAAACAAATTACTTGCTGATTGGTTAGATATCTGTAGATTGAGTATTTTCCCAACCTTCACTGCATTGATACTTTGTTCAGTGGTACTTTGTCCTGTATTAGTTCGATCAAACAACGGAATGACTTCTTCCTTTATTCAAAGTTACTTAATTTTCTCCGCGTTTCTTAATTAATGATTTAAAATTTATGTTTATATTTGTTATTTCTTCTGCACTACTTTTTAGTTTTACGTTTTCATACTATAATGTTGTATTTGTTTTTAGAGTACAAGAAATAAATTCTGAAATTCATTAATTGATTTCGATTTGATGTTAAGTATAATTAATATTCTGAGAGGGAGATGTAACATTCGGAGATGTTTCATAAAATAATATTGTTTATCTAAATAATAAAAATAAATGATTATACTTGTTGAGAATACACGCTCAATCCTCCTAGGGACCTAGTGATCTCCCAAATATCACGGGCGTATAGCAGCCAATAGGTTGCATTGGCGTAGGCATAATTGAGAATGTTGCTCTACTATGGCGCAAAAACATTAACAAGACTCTCTCCCTGGTGCGTGGACCCGACTTTCTTTCGCGACAACCGGCTCCACGGGATCAATGGCTTTTACTCCACTTCCCGTTTGGCAATGTGCCGAATACAGGACACTACTGACCAACGAGACATAGCCCCCACTGATAGATGGTGAAAAAAGCTCGTTTATTCGGTGATTTATTTAAAAGCTACGTACGTCAAGGAATCCCTTACTATTTTTGCTGGAGTTACTAAGTTCATTAATTTTGTTCCATGTACCGCGTATTTTGTGAAAAATTTTAACTAAATTTCATAACTGAATGGGTGAGAGAACGAAGGAGGTATGCAACATTTTCTTTCAAATTCCGTTGTCAGGTATGAAGGTGTGAGTTGGTCCGGTTTTTCATTCTTTTTTTTTTTTACTTATAACTCCTTATTAAGCTAGATAGTGTAATGAAGGAGGTATGTTACAACAACAAAGTATATTTCTGATGGAAGAAGGATGTATGCAACAAAATTACCGTATACCTCCTTCTTCCTGCAGTCATTTAATTTTACTAAATATATCTCCAGTGGATAAACGGAGGTATGTAATATAAAGTATCACATATCTCTCTCTTCCATTGGTTCAAAGAATCAACAATGTAATGTACCTCCTTCATCCAGCGTTTTATCAGGTGTTCTAACAATGTTTAATGTGCTCGCGTATGATGTGAAAATTCATGCAACTTAAGACATTATTTTTCAAGATGAAGTTGTACTAAAGAATTTAAAGAAATTTGACTCTTGACTAGACGATAAACTCTTTAGATAACCTCCTTGGAACGTTACTACCACAACTTGTTTTCTAGTTACAAGGAGTCCTATTCCAGAAGTACAAGGTTGGTGTGTATATAATTCTCACAATAATTTAATTTAACAAAAATAATGCGATGAGATTGAATCATAGAAATAAATGTACCCTCACTTGAAACGTGCAGAATTAGAATTCAGAAAATCTGTATGTGTTTCGAGGGACGGAAAACAGAATACTTCTTCAGTTAGCTCTCTATGAGAAATCAAATAGGATTTTGGCATTATAATATAAGTTTCTTCTAATAAAATGTTCTATAAAATTTTGTTCATTCACCAAAGAATGAATGGACAATGTGAGTTACACCGACTAAAATATACAGCGATATATCTCTCAGTGCACAAGTGACTTTGCGCCGGTAAACATCTATGGGAATAGACCTCCGGATTACCCATAATTGTGTATGTTATGGGGAAACGTTTATCTCATTCTCTCTTTCTCTCTCCACTCTACCAGGAATTTGGATTCTTGAAATAAATGAGCGTTGACAGATGATATCAGTATTTTCACAGCAAAGACCATAAATATTTGTCAACTACATTTTTATATACATAGATTTACGTTTAAAGAAACAAATTACATATCTTCGGAATACAAAAATTGGCTTCATTTAAGCCAACGATTCATTTTTATTCTTGCAAAGGCCTATTTACGTAATTTTGATACTTTGTTTATAATAGGGAAAGTGCATTATCTTGAAATTTTGTATCAATATTTTTGTAATGAGAATTTATTCCTATTTTTGATTCATTTACTGGGAGTAATGTAAGCAGACATTATTAAAAAGAGTTATGTTAACGTAGCAATGTCACATGTCGCGCACTACTCGAGTAAGGTTGTAAATCATCTGTTATCTAATTTTCCAAGCATAACTGCTGAAGGAAAAGTTCAGTTCGTGTAATGTGAAAGTTATGCAATGATTTTATTGTACATGTACTACAATTAACAGACATTCCACAACAAAACTGTAATTCTGAAGTACGTTGAGGAATTTATTTAAAAAAAAAATATTCAGAAAGTTTTGGGATATGGAAAACCATGTTGCCTTAGCAGTTCAACAAGCTTCATACTTGTGCTAATTTCATACAGAAAACTCGGGTAGAAAATGTAAGTACTACAGTTAGCTACTTGACAAACTTTCCGAAAATTTTGTCTATGGTTCAGATTTATCTAAAATATCTGAAAAATATTTTTTGAGCGTTTAAAACTCGTAGAAATTGTGTTTTGAATAAATATTCATGTTCGAAATCTTACATTGTTCATAAAGGTAATTGTGACATCACAGTGTATTAACCCTGGAACACCTAAGGTGAGCCTCCGAGACTCATTATGTTATATTTTCATTGCTATAAGCCGTAAATATTTTTGGTGGAATTTCATCATTTAGCTATTCTTGTATGAGCATATTTTGTGTGTATAAATGGTAAGCGCTAGAACTTTATGATGATTTTTCAAACCTAAACTTATTAAAATAAAATAATCGTACATTAACACTCGAGGTGTGCCTTTCAGACTCATTTCACTTTTCTTTTCTTTCTTTCTTTCTTT
>NNCF01126291.1:1016229-1042453 GCA_002313205.1 Laupala kohalensis
TATATATATATATATATATATATATATATATATATATATATATATATATATATATATATATATATTAATCGTACAAATAATTGCTTAATTAATATTATTTATACGTATTTTCATTGTTGTCCCAGTAAAACAAAAGTATGTATTCGTACTTTCATTGTTGTCTTAGAAAAAAAATATTTCGGAGAAAAAAATATTAATGAGTCTGGGAGACTCACCTCAGGTATCTACCATTGTTAGAGAACTTGGGTATTCTAGGGTTAAAAAAGTCATCAAAAACAAGGCCTACGTACTTGATCAAAATGGTGACGGTAAAAATTGCTTGATGCGCTATCATTTTAAACCAACACGAGCATGATCAGCAAATCAACATGAGTATAATCTCGAGAGTTAGGGACGAGGACACTGGAACAAATAAAATACATAAATAAATAATACAATTCCTTATATTTTAAAATTATTGTTAAAGTACCTACGATTATTGGTATATTGGTGCTTTCTTTTTAATTGCAGTCAACTATGCAATTTAGTTCAATATTTATTTAATTAATAGGGTATATTCATATGTGCAATGTTTATTTATTTTAATTTATATCATGTCTTATGGTGAGGTTCAGGCCATGTTCTTCCACCTAACTGTGACTTGGGTGAGGGAATCGGGAAGGAGAGATGTTGGGTTACCGGGGAAGTTATGGTACCGAAACGACTTTGGTGAGGAGTATGTAAGGAAATACCGAGCTCAAAACGCGAAGACGCCACCATTACACCACTGGTGTCGGCAAATGTTATACTCTTTTGTTTCAAAATTTAAATGGTTGTTCAATTCAATTTTTTTCAATTTATTTATGCCGTAAGTATTACAATACTATATCGCATTAATACATAGCACTCGTGTACTCTGTAAACAACTGATCTCGAAGTACATCAAGTATTTCATACGCCACGTATCCATCTTTCGACATTCCTTGGTTTTTTCTGTTCTTTTTTTTTCACTAATAATCGTTTCCACAAGAGGATCCTCATCATCGACCTACCTTCCTTTATATTTCATTCGGTTTAAATCTCTCTCTCTCACTGACCCATATACCACACAGCTCCCCGAGCTGAGCCTGGCATTACTTCCACTTACTTGTGTGAGGCTCCTTCCTTTCTCTTTCCGGACCTTTGTTGGTCACCTCTTGTTCTTTTCGATCCCGACGCTATTAGGGCAAGGGTATCTTTCATTTTCCTCATTTTTTGACCCTCCTTAATTTTTTGTCTCCCCCTCATTTTTGGCCCCCCTCATTCTTTGTCCTCAATGTTTTGATGTATGTTTTGGTATGTTTTAATTCTGGATCGTTTTAGTGGGTATGGTTGAGTCATTCGGCGAGTCCCACATGCGGGGAGAGTCATGTTGGCTCTCCCAAATGAGTAACTGCATTTTCTCTATCTGTACAAGTTTTCAGGGCTTCAATGACCTTTGGTGTCGATGAGCCGTAAACACTCCCCCCCCCCCACACACACACACCACACTGCTCCATAAAAAGTGATCGACTGGTTCCTCACCATCTCCATAAATACGCTCTCCTGAATTTACTAATTCTCTCCTGAACTTACTAATTTAATCCTCTCTAAATACTGATTCACATCACGTCTTGTTAATACCTGGATCATCCTGTGACAGCATAAACATTTTTTTCCCTAGTATATTGCACATCCTTAATAAATATATATGTATTTCGGCCTTTCTTCAAATTATTCAAACGTATTTGTCACGCTTCTAGCAGAATGTCTAAAATTCGACGTTTCCAAATAAGAAAGAAATATGGCCTTGACCAAGTATATAAACACATTCCTACCCTCTTTGTCCAACAGGTGGGTGCAGAGACTGAGACATGGGCGCAGGTGGGCGCGGGCTGCTGCTAGCAGCTGGTGCTGGGGTGCGTGGAGGCGGCAGCTGTAGCGGCGGAGGCTGCGGTGGAGTGCGGGGCATCCGTGCAGCGCTCTGCGCGCGACCCCCGCCGACGGTTCGTCGATCCCTTTGCTGCTCTTCGCGTCTCTTGGAAGCCGCTTCTGCTCAAGGAGGCAAAGTGACCGCGGCAGCGGCGGGTAAGGCGACACGGGGCCGGCCCTACAAGGATCTCACCGTCGGGGTGCCAAAGGAAATCTGGCAGAATGAACGCAGGTAGAATCCTTCATTCGCTTCAGCATTTGAAAAAAAAACATATTTGAGCTCATGATTTTTAAAAATTTAGTTCCTGTACGAATCTAATAATCATAAATTTTCATAATTTTCAATTTAAGGACTAGGGCTCATCCATGAAATATGTTCGCCAAAATGGGCAAGTTTTACCTCCCCTTCCTAACATGTTTCAAAGATCACCGTCAGTGAACGTCTCAAATTTATCATATACTGATTTTGATAACAAATACTGATTTAATAATTTAATAAAAAAATAAAGATACAATATTTTTGATAATTTGTTGAATCATTTATTACTTTTAGACATTAATTTTTTAACGGTGATTTTAAAAAACGGCAATATTTAATTAAAATTTTTCAAACATTTATTACATTATTGATGATATTATAATTTCGTAACCTTGAATGTCTATATATCTGAATATTGATGTGAAACTCCATGAACGTACTAATCTTCGTGACCCCTCATGATTTATCGTACGTCAAATTAACGCACAAGGAGACCCTCCACCCCCCAAACCAAGGTATTTTTAGATGACCTCTATCACTTTTCGTATTATTATTTTTTAATAATTACCATTTTCAAATGATGTTTTCGAATTTGGAACCTCAGGTATTATGAAATATGACATATTTCATTGCAAAATATTTGGAATGTACATTTTTTAAATTCCCCCGTTATATAAAAAGAAATAACGACTGTTATTTACTAATTTATAATTAATTGAGTGTCTCAAAAAGGTATTGTTGCAAATGATATTTATGCTCCTAACACAGTGATATTAAGCGTTTTGACTGAGTGTATTAAAAACAGTTTTGACTGAGTGTATTTTGTTGATTTTTACAGTACATTTAGTAAAACACTTTGTTTCTCAAAATGACATTTAACTATTATCCCTTCCACAGCATCCTTTGTTGGTAGCAGTTGATAAATATTTTTAAAAATTGTATTGGTCACGCCGCACCATTCATAATATTGAAATAAATAATTATTTTATAAAAAACAAAGAATTAAGAGAAATTCTTAATGTAGTTTTGCACTGTAGTTTTTGTAAATTGGAAATGTAGCGTGCTATTGAAACGTATCTACATGGGGCGATAGGAGGTATTAGGTGGGTGGTAAGGGCAATTGTTAGTAGGTGGGATGGTTAGCTGGGTTTAGCAAGAACTTGACCCACGTGGAGATGTTAGTAGGAGTAATAACTTTCGGTCAGGTGAAAATGGCGACGAGCTGGGAATCGAACCCGGGACTCAGCTATGATCGCAGGGGTGTTAACCACTACACCACCCGTTCGCCTTCCACAACTGTACACCATTTCCACCCAGACCTAAACCCCGGAAGACCTGAGACACATTCCCATACAGGAGATAAGTGGCACTTTATTACCGGTTTCACTCGTACGTACGTGTAAGGGTTCGTTATGTACATATTTCTTCCGTTTACCCTACACGTGGAGAAGATATGTGATAACTTTCGAAGGTGAAAATGGCGACGAACCGGTAAGTAGTAAGTAGTTAGGAGTAGTTAGTACTAGTAAGAGTTAGTGATACTAGGAGTAGCAGGAGGTGGATAGGAGAAGGAGGGTTCGCTTTTCAATTGTCACAGCTGTATGAACTGGGACATTGAACTGAAAAGTTACAATTTTTTGTGACCCGTCGGAAATTAAACCCGGAGTGACTCAGTAACAAGTATGCATGCTAGCCCGGAGCTACCACAGGGGCTAATTTGCGTTACAACAGCTCCACGGTCTGCGCTGTTTAGGGTGGCGCTGTCCCCAGCGGCCGTCGGAGTACTCGCGAAGAAGGGCTTCCAGCTGCAAGTGGAGACCGGCGCTGGCGCCGGAGCACGCTTCCCTGACGACGCCTACGCCGCCGCTGGCGCTTCGCTCGTAGACACCAAGGCTGCCTTCACCAGCGACGTGGTACTCAAGGTGCGCCAACCGATGCAGCAAGAAGTGCCTCTTTTGAGAGAAGGATCCACGCTCATCTCATTCCTGTATCCGGGGCAGAACAAGGCGCTTGTCGACCAGCTGGCCGGTCGGCGTATCAATGCCTTCGGTGAGTGACATTACGCTTTTTAACCCTCACTGCCTGACATTCCGTTATTGGTCGACATCGTACCTGTGAGGCGCTGCCTGACATTCCGTTATTGGTTGACATCGTGCCTGTGTGTGGATAGTGGCGGACTTTCCATGGGCATTAATACTTTTGTTTTATTAATCTCGAATTATCACTGCACATAATATCTACAGTTCATCTTGAAATAATATATGGATAACAGTACGTATTTATTAAATAATTTCTTTTATAAATATATTAAATCCGCCATTACCTTTGGGCTATTGATCGGAATTGATGGAAAGGCCCCTTACTTGTCTCCGGTGAGTAACTTAGTTTATTGCCCCCCACGTGGTCGTAAGTAGTTTGCAACTGCTTTTTTGACAATATGGTTTATTTGATACTGAGGTGTGCGGGTTCTCGAATCAAAATGTAATATCGACAGACAAAATTGACTCTGGAGCACATCTCGTGCGCTAAGGGTCATAGCTCACCAATACGTTCAACATATTCTTGCTAGGGACGAGGACATAGCCAAGGGGGGAGGTAGAATCCAGGGGGTCCGAACCCCCCAATATCCCTAAAAAAGTATACTGAAAAATAAAACATTGCCGTGAATTACGTTATATAAAAGATTGCTGATTTAACGCGTGTATGAGGGTGATTGGTTCTAAATTTATATTAATATAAACATTTTGAGAAACATAAATGAAACCTTTATAAGAGTCTTTGCAAAAAACACGAGCCTTTGTAAGAGATTATTTTATTTACACTTCAGACCCGCCCTTTAGCAAATCCTAGCTACATAACTAGTAGGGATGGTGCGTATTGTGTTAGCGTATTCTATAAAAGAAAGGAATTAGGAGTTACCTTTCTCTCCCTTCTGCTAGTTTGAGTAGATTGTAATATTTTTTTAATTACTTTTTTTATTATTTTTTAATCATGCGATAATAAAATATTTTCGCATGATTAATATTTTTTAATATATTTATAATAATTATAAAATAATAATATTTTTTTAATCATGCGACATATTAAAGTATTAATTGATAAATGTGAACTTTTCAATATTATGAGGAACATTTTAGATGAATGTTCTAATATACAAATATGTTTCTTAGAATTAGTTTATTTCCTATTTCTACGCATGATTAGAATTTTGCTTGTTCCTATGTAAAAATCTCTTTGATTTTTTGAATGATTTGGTAAATAATGGTCCATTATTTTGTAAATGCCTCAGTATTCTGAAACTCATCCGATATTTGACAGCTCTTTTCAGACTTTATTAGTTCTCATTAAAACTGAAATAATTTCACATCTTGCGCATTTTGCATTATTTCATATCTCTTCATCTTGCTCATTATGTATAAGAATTTATTATTATTATTTTAAACATGTTTATGACATTATGCTGTTATGTTCTCAAGGTAATCACCCAATATCTTGTTTGAACGTGAGTCATTATTACAGACTTGTCAGTCATCGATAATTACATTGCTCTGTTCATTGACGAATAAAGAGCATCATTAAAATAATAATATTTGGTTTCACGTTCCAAATTTTTAAAGCGTACGACTAATGAAGTTTTCTTTACGGAACATAGCACTTTTGTCGAGAAGATAATGTAGGAGAATGGTTAACTTCGCGTTCTCCCTGGTTTTTCCCCACAGCTTTACGAACTAAAATCAGGCACCACGACGTGAGAAAATGGAAAAAAAAAATCTTGTATAAATTAGGCCGTAAAATCATTCCACTATTGCACCTTTAGGTCTATGCTTGAGTCGCTTTGCTTTTGTGACATGCTACTTTACGAGCTTCCTTTCAAAGGTGATATCGAATCACAGCTCGCTCACTGGAGCGAGAAATCCGCATTACAGTCATCTTGATGCCCTCGTTAAGTCATGATTTTGTACGAAAATGATCACTTCAAGAGTATTATTGAAGTCACAATTATGGTCCCTTTTTCTGTATCTGTTTGTGAAGCCAAATAAAGAGTTCTATACCTTTCTCAAAATAAACGCTCCCATTAGTCGTACCGGGATGAAAAAGAACGAATAATATCCGCATGCATTTAAGGAGTTTCACCAACAATTCCTGAAAATTGCTGAAATAAAAATGTATATGAAAAGAGAACTTGACAGAATTGATATAGCGGACACAGACAACTTTGGAACTGTTAAATGGCTATCTATCGACCCGGGAGACGTTTCATACTTTAAATTTGACTCTGAATAGCAGAGAAAACAGCTGCAGAGTACGACACCAACTTAGGTATGATCGACTCTGACATTGCCTTGAAGAAGGCCACAGCACGATTGCTGAAAAGTTCGTAGTTCTGTCTACTGAGACGTTTGTCCCAGAATCTCACGTTTGCATTCAACATAAATTTGTTATAAATTCCATTAATTTACCCAATCTCTTAAGTTATTTTTGCTATTGGATAAGGATAGATTTATTGCTTTTTTTTGGGGGGGGGAGGGGGGAGAAGGGGTTTGTATTTGTTTTCCATATGATTTAGCTCATAGACATAAATATAAATGTACTCAGCGGTTTCTTCTTTAGGTTATCCGTGATAATATGAATCAGAAGATATTGTGAGGTGTCGCCCTCTCTCGCACTCCTCTTGGAGGACGTAAGGAGGGAAGGTGTGCGTGCAACGGCTTGTGCGTAGCAGTCAGAGAGGGGAATTGAGTCCCCCACCCGAGTCGATGTGCGAGAGAGGCAGAGAAACCTAACTTCGTTTCCCCATTCGGTCAACCATTGGTCGGTACATAAAACCGCTGAGTTTATTTATATTTGTCTATGATTTTCACTCTCATCGAATGCTTACCCAATTGCATGCAATTCCCAATAACTTGTACAATATTGCAATAAACTTGTAAAATTCATTCTCATATCGTTAATATCTATATCTTTTGTTGCAGCTATGGATTGCATACCTCGTATCTCCCGAGCTCAAGTGTTCGACGCTCTCAGTTCCATGGCGAATGTGGCGGGCTACCGTGCGGTGGTCGAGGCTGCCAACCACTTCGGCCGCTTCTTCGCTGGTACGAACCATCACCTCTTCTACATTTTGTTGTAGACCAACAATGAGATAAATCTTATATTTCTTCGGGGGTAGCAACGTTAATGAATTTTCTTCTCAGAATGTTTCTTTCAAGACGAAAATTCGACAAGCAATGAATCTGTTTTACTAAGAGACGAACCTGCCTATCAATCCAACAGTCTGTATGGAACCATTCGAGCTCGAATGGATCCAATTATCGTCGCCCACTAACTAAATAATTTAAGTGTGGAATGAAATAAAAAAATTGCCAAAGATTCCCAATTACTAAAGATATATTATCTCGTATTTTGAAATAGCGCGACAATTTTGTTATATTTTCAGTTTTAAAAGGTGTAAATTTCACATTACAACATTGGTGTAATACTTTAATAATTCATGGTCATTAAGGAAACTCATTGGGTAGTATAAAACAATTGAATAGATGTTTAACTACGAAACTATTCTTTATGTTCTCAATATTCACTCTGACTCACATTTCTTGTATCAATGAATGGAACAATACGCTGTACAAAACACGACTCAGTATCATTCGTCTAATTTTGTGAGATGGTAATGCACCTTTGAAAAACGATATTCGATAAAAATGTTCGGTATTTTCTGGGTTGGAATCTTGATTGGTCTGTTGTAGTTCCGAGAGAGGCTGTGATGTCACAATAAATTGTTGCGCGACACTTACTCTACTGGTGACACATGTTTTGGCTATACGGAAACCACTGCTTCGTGATAAGAAGAAACCTATTTACGTTTACTATATTTTCACTTGTACCCGTCAACCACCATTGACGCGGACAGAGTTAACATTAGTAATAAAGTTTTCCGATGTTGACTGCGATGTAATTTAAGAAATATTACGGGATGTTTCATTCCTTGTATGACGAGTTTTCATGGGAGAGATCTGAGGGTCCTTCTCTTTCCCGAGCGAGATAGAAGAAGCTGAATCCGTCGGGAAGTATTCCGTGTGGGCGGCTGGAAGCTATTCTGTAAGACATTCCGGAGCACCTTCGATCGGATTCCCTAATGTTGCCGCCTTGTAACGTCTTCGATCACCGACGCTACCCGCTGCTACGCGTGGTAGAACGAACCCATTCGTTGGGGGCCGCGTCGGTCGAATTTTCGCTTCCCAAGCAATACTCGACGGCGCGGCTACTCAACTTCACTTACACGCTCGTAAAATCTAAACTACTCGTCCAAATTTTATGATTTAGAGACAGCATTTATCTTTGTTAAAGGCACAAAACATTAAATTTGATTATTGTTTTTTTTACTTAAATTACTCTCTTAAATTGAAGTACTTAACATCCATTTTTCATAATTTTTATTTGATAATTTAGGATAACCTTTTTTAATTAGACATAGGCTGTCGCGGACTGTTTTGTAGAATTCGTGAGGCGAAAAATATTGTCGTTCATAGTTGGGATGGGTAAAGCAAAGCCTGTCTGTAGTCCTTGGAAATGTGCCGAATAGTTTTGCGCTTCCCGCGCGGAAACTGACGTCACACCCGTGCGACAAGCCTCTTTCCGTAAGGGTTGGGAGTTACAGAATAGGTCCTCTGAACTGAGACTGTGGCTCACCAAAGTTTCCTAATGAAGTGTAACGCGTGAGCCTCTTAGCACTCGCAGGTTTGTTCTGACTATTTATCGCTTTAATGAGGTGAACCATTCCATCCACAAGAGTTTCCACACTTGTATCAATGACAGCTACTGACGGCGCTTTCCGGATAGCCACTTGATTTGTGGGTGCACGTGTGTCACAGGACAGATCACAGCCGCTGGAAAAGTGCCTCCAGCCAAGGTACTGGTGATCGGTGGCGGTGTCGCCGGATTAGCAGCCATGGGCCAAGCACGTAACATGGGCGCCATTGTGCGAGCTTTCGACACACGATCAGCCGTCAAGGAGCAAGTGGAGTCCCTCGGAGCTGAGTTCCTGACGGTGGAAATCAGTGAGGAAGGTGAAGCTGTGGGTGGCTACAGCAAAGAGATGTCGGCTGCCTTCATTGCCGCAGAGCACGAGCTGTTCGCGCAGCAGGCGCGAGATGTTGACGTCATCATCTCTACCGCGCTCATCCCAGGCAAGAAAGCTCCAGTGCTCGTGCTTAAGGTTAGCATCCGTGGATTTCTCCACGATTCCTAAACTAGATCTCTTAAATTTCGTGGATTTCTCCACGAATCGAATTTAAATCGCGTAGATTTCTCCACGATTCCTAAACTAGATCTCTTAAATTTCGTCAAGTTGAGGATTCTGAGTGAATGGAGCAATGAGTGGTTAGCTGTTGAAAGGAATAAGCTCCGACTTATCAAATCTTCTGTTAAGTCATGGAGCAGTTCCTGTAGGCCAGCCCGGCGCGACGAGGTCTTGCTGACTCGCCTGCGCATAGGACATTGTCCTCTCACTCATAGGTATCTCTTACTACTTGATGATGAACCCGTTTGTGAGGAGTGTAGCTGTTCTCTGACAGTGCGTCACCTACTAACTGATTGCAGAAGATACTCAAGTATACGGAGACAAATTGGTCTGGCTGCAGATTTACCAACAATTCTCGGAAATGAAACGGTTAATGTTAACAAACTATTGAATTTTATGAGTAGATCGGGGCTCCTCCCACAAGTTCTCGGGAGGGTTTAAAAAATTTCATTCCCTTTTCATCTTTACTGTCTTTTTTGTTTTCATCGTTCGTTTCTGTAATTCGAAAATATAATATTTAAAAATTGTTTTCCTTTTTTGTGATATAATGTATTTTTATTCTGTTTTCTTTTCTTTTCTTTCATCTTTCTATTTAGATATTTGTTGATTTCAGGAGGGTTTTTTAGTGGGTATGGTCGAGATATTCGGCGAGTCCCACACACGGGGAAGAGTCACTACGGCTCTTCTCTATGGTGCGAAACTGCATTTTTTCCTACTTGCAAGGGCTCTAATGACCTTTGATGTTGACGAGCCCTAAAGCCCCATTAAAAAAAAAAAAGCATCCTCTTCATTTTCTACACCCATGTAGAAACGTGACTGTACTAAAGCGAAACCAAATCATCCGATCACACATTTCTTGACAAATCCACGTACGAACAGTCGAACACCTACTAGAGAACCGTGTCCGTCCATTTTCTCACAAATCGACTATTACGGGATGGCCTTCGTCAGGTTGTTGCGACGATATGTTATTTTGTTTCCAGCGAACGAATTTATTCCAATACACATTCAGAATACTTTTGAAACAAAAATTTGAAATTAGGTTTTTGCAATGTTGATAAGATACGGATGGTTTGCAAAGTAGTGGTGCAATAAAATTGCTCATGCTCCCGTTTTCAGAATTTACTAGAAAGTGAAAAATTAAATCGTGAAATAACTAAACTACTTCTACAGAGTTTTTACTCACAAAGCAGTGAAAAACTACACGAAAGAAAAATCAACCGTTAGCATCCGCGGCGAATCCAAGAGCAGCGAAAATTAGGTGGATATCAAGGGTCACGACTCTCGTCTAATCAAGAAACTGTCAGTTCTCCTTAAAACGATTTAAAAAGTAGTAAAAACTTCAGAGAGGTATTCTTTGGTTGGAATATTTTGGCTAAATTCGAAATTAACTCCAAAGGAGCTCTTTAACAACGAGTAGTTTAACACAACGCGAGAATTTCGGTACGACGACACGGGTCGTCCATTCGCACCCCCGTTGAAAAAGTCTGGCCGATGGTCTCACTTCTCAATTAGTATCTGTAGGAGAAGGAGACAATATCGTAGAACATAGACATGTTGGAATGTAATATGTTGGGTAATGGATCAGGGCTTATCTTAACGTAACTCTCCTGTAAAAATGGCCTCAGTGTGGCCATTTGTAAGCGCCAAACGACCATACTTTCATGTGGTCACCAATGGCCATTTATTTCAAGTGGCTACCAATAGCCGTTTGGCGATAACATATGGCCATCAATTGCCATTTTTACTAGAGTCCTCCACTTCTCTTACCTTTCTCAACAAAATTACTGGAAACTCTCCAACTCTTCTTCCGTTCTGTAAAGGAACACGTTGAAGCCATGAAACCTGGAAGCGTCGTTGTCGACTTGGCCGCAGAGACGGGAGGAAACTTTGAGACGACGCGTCCTGGGGAAGTCTACACGCATAAAGATGTCGTACACATTGGTCTCACCGACCTCAGCAGCCGGCTACCCACTCAGAGCTCCATGCTTTATGGAAACAACATCTCAAAATTCCTACTCTCAATCGGAGATGGTGAGTATTGTGAAGATAAAAACTAATTATTCTTGGAGATGAGATATTCTTAGTTTTCCCCAATGAGATATAATTTAATTTTAGTAGAAAGTAGTTAACTTCACATTCTCTGCACTTATAATTGTTTCAAGCAAAATTAACATTTTGTGTCTTTTTCTTCTATACTAATAGAAGTCAGTATTGTAACTAAAATGCACTTTTTAATTAGGACAAATTACAGAATAGTTCCATGCTTCATAAGGATCGTACACAATCTTATAACTCAACTTTATACTCAACGATAAAATATTTTCTATTTTTTCATGCATTTCAGGTAAAAACTTCGACATCGACTTGGAGGACGAGGTAGTGCGGGGAAGTATAGTCCTGCAGGACGGAAAACTATTATGGCCGCCACCACGGCCCTCCGCGCCACCTGCGCCACCAGCAGCAGCCGCCCCCGCCAAAGCCGCTGCCCCAGCAGCACCCAAAGTAGAAGATCCCTTCTCCCGAACCCTCAAGGACTCGATGGTAAGGACTTGTTGTACTAAACTTCAGAATAAATCCAAGTGTGAGTCACTTGGATTCTACTTCTTGTGTCGGATTCAACTTATCCACAATATTATGCTCTGGTGGTTTAGGGGTCAGCATGCTTGCTCGCCACTCCAAGTTCAATTCCCAGCAGGGTCAGAAAAAATTGTAGCTTTTCACTTCAACATCCCAGTTCATATTGCTCTGACTACTCCTAGTATCACTAACTCTTACTATTACTAACTACTACTACTACTAACACCTGCACGTGGGCCAAGTTGTTGGTAAACCCAGCTAACCGGCTCAACTACTAACAATAGCCCCTACCACCCACCTCCTCCTCCTATCATCCCATGTAGATAAGCTTCAATAGCACGCTACTTTTCCCATTTACAAATACTACAAAAAAAATGTTACAATTAAATAGGTTGAGCTTAGCCAAATATTATGGTGAAATTTCCCAACCAGTTTTTCATTTTCAAAATATAAGGAAGTTCTTCCTTTTCTACTTATTAAAGACTTTAATTACACAATGCTTCCATGAGCAGATGCTGACAGGTGGAGTGTCCACAATCTTGGGCTTTGGAATGATATCCCCTACTCCAGCCTTCACCACAATGATGACTACGTTCGGCTTGGCTGGCCTTGTGGGCTATCATACAGTTTGGGGAGTTACACCAGCTCTACATTCACCTCTCATGTCGGTAACCAATGCCATATCCGGTATTACTGCTGTGGGTGGACTAGCTCTCATGGGTGGTGGCTATGTACCTGAGTCACCAGCGCAGGTAAATAGACCTACATTTTTATTTCTTCTTGAATGATGTTTATATGTCAGAAAGTGATGAAAAAATTAAAAAAAACTAATAATTAGTCATAATAATAGGTCATAATTTTTTAAGATAATGAATATGATGTCCAAACCACTGTTATTTTTGCCCACCAATATACAATGGCATAAATTAAGTAGGGCGGTTTTTATACTTACAGTATAAAACTAACAGATTAAAAATTATAAGATTAAAAGTTGCAACTAGAAAAAATGAACAATAAAAGTTAGTTAGAAATTAACTAATTTCAAAACATTCAAAGTTAATTTTTGGATCTGTGTGAATAGAAAAATGTTGCAATGACTTCAAATACATATTATAGTCACTGAAAACAAAAATCGCCCTACTTAATTTATGCCATTGTATATTGGTGGGCAAAAATAACAGTGGTTTGGACATCATATTCATTATCTTAAAAAATTATGACCTTTCTCTGGAAAAATCTCATGTCTAATTTATTTCATTTCACAGCAAATAATATTTTTTAAATTTATTTTTATGTTAAAGAATAGTTGTGATTTTTGTGTCCCACTAAATTTTTAAAAACCTTTTTAATGAAAAATTTTTTACAACATATTTTTTAAATAAACCTATTATACAAAAATCTTATAATTATTATGATAAGAAAAATGTATGATGAGGTACAACTATATGAATTAAACTGAGTAATAAATGAAGATATCTGATAAAAAATAATAAAAAACTTGGTTTAATTTCCCTAATTTCAATTCAATGTTGTGCATATCAAAATTCATGATGTAATTGTTGAATAAAACTCCATATGATAGGGTTATTTTCATTTTGAGGCCCCTTGTTTCTTACTGGAAACTAAAGTAGTACATCCCTCCTTCCAGTCATGTGTTGTCTTCACAACTCTTCTAAAATATATTCTTCAAATTCCTATATCAAATGATGAATAATATATTTTCATTTGCTACTCTTTTTTTTCTCATTTGAATGTAATAATTAAATAAATAAAACTGAATGTGTGAGAAACTAATATCAACCAAGTACAATATATTTGTACTAAAAATATAACAATAATATACTTTAATAAATTAACCATAACAATAATATACTTTATTGTCAAAAAAGCAGTTACAAACTGTGTATAACCGTGTGGAGGACAATAAAATAATTTACTCTCCAGAAGCAAGCAAGGGACCATCTCATCAATTCCGATCAAGGGTCCTAAGGCAGAGGCGGATTTAACATTTCAACATACTCCTAATGATAAAAAATAGTTTGACACATGTTATAGTATTAACAAATACCAACAAATATTGTATTTAATAAAACACAGAAAAGTCATTTCACAAGTACGTATTATTATCAAACTATAAATCATTCATAAAGTATTGTTGATATTTAAATAACACTAAATTTCCTAATAATTATTTCAATTGAAGCCATTCCTAGGCAAGAGTCTAGCGAGTCTTTATAAAAAAATCTGCCTCTACCCGAAGGAAAAACAGAAAAACCTAGGCCAGGATGGGGCTACAGAATTAATGTACATAACCGTGCCAGGGTTGAGTACATATACAACTAAATTTATATACATATAAATTTATATGAAGAATAAGCATGCAGGAAAATAGTTTTGAAATTGTTGTCAGATATTTTGAAAGTACTACAACAATGGCATGATAAAGTACAAGACGGCTTTAATTTTTATTAATTCTTTTATCAATAAATTCTTTTACAGTGTAGGAGCACTGGTGCAGAAGGTAGCTTTTAACCGCGGATTTGAGATTCAGTTTAATAATACCTTTTATATTTTTGGGTAGGGAATTATATAGAACTATTCCCGAATGATACGGCCCTTTTTGGCAAAGCATGGTTGGCACTCTCGAACAATGAATATTATTCCTATTGCGAGTATTGTGTTCATGAACAAAACTGTTTTGTATGAAACAAGGGTGGTGCTTCAGTAATGCAGTCATAACAAACATGACAGTTTCATAAATATAAATGCAGGGAAGTGTTAATTCCTTGAATAAAGGTTTACAAGAGATTCAAGATTTACAAATTATCCAAACAATCCTCTTTCGAATTCTGATAGTTTGAACGCTCTGCCCAGAATTGCTCCAGAAGATGATGCCATATCATAAATGGGAGTAAACATTTGCAAAATATATGCAACAGGAAATATGTGGAAACATGAGACTATATGAGTAATCTTTCCTCCAGTTGACAATTATTAACAAAATGCCACAATCTGTAGAAAGTCTGATATCTTTCATGTATTACTTCCTTGCCTTTTATAGACACTTGCAGCAGCTGCAGCCTTCATTTCTTTCATCAACGTGTTTGGTGGCTTCCTAGTGACTCAACGCATGCTGGACATGTTCAAGAGACCAGGTGACCCACCAGAGCACAACTACTTGTGGGGTGTACCCGGGGCTGCCTTTCTGGGCATGTATAGCTATGGTGCTGCAGCTGGCACCTACCCTGAAATCCACAGTGCTGCCTACCTGTTAGCATCCTTATGCTGCGTGGGTGCCCTCGCAGGACTGAGTTCGCAAAAAACCTCTCGTCTTGGAAATAGTCTGGGCATGGTGAGTGTATGGCAGAAATGATTCCCCATCTTTAAAGTAAGCAACTTCTAAGATGAGGTACCATATCAGACCACCAACAATCTTATAGTCAGGCAGAAATAATTCTTTATCACTTAATTTCTGGACTGAAACAAGATATGCATTGAATTTTCTTTTATATTCTTTCTCCTATTATCTCTGTTTTCTGCTTTCAAGAAGAATTTATAATCTGAAATTAAATATTTTAATTCTGTGTTCTTCTTCTTCTCCTTCGCCCTTATTAATCCCATGCTAGACAGTGTCGGCGTAGATGGGGATGGTAGATGGGGGGAGTGGGGATACTTGATTTGGCTGACTGGGGAATTTCAGGGTGCCGGATGCCCTTCCTGTTGCACCTCCCTGGGGGTGTGTGATTAATGAATGATATGGGGGTGAAAGTTGTGGTGGAATGATAGACAGGGGAAACGGGAGAACCCTGAGAAAACCTGCCATGAACACTGCTTTGTCCACCACCCCAAATTCTACTTGGATTGGACCAGGTTTGAACCCGCGTCCCCAGAGGTAGAAGACGAGGGCGTTAGGCACTACGTCACGAGTCGCCCCATTTTAATTCTGTTCTAATAGTGATTAAATAATATCTCATTTCAAATTACTGAAACTGTTGAAAATTTATTGTAATAGTTTCAGGTTGATTGCTGCCCTTACCCCTTACTCCTAACCGCCACCCATTGGATTTAATTTATCCACTGGGAAGAATTCATATTGCATTTTAATATCAAAGGATATAAAAAATAGTAAGAAACAGGACATGACTTCTTTAACCCTTAGGTGGGCATGCTGACACATTCAGTTCAATCTATGACTTTGGGATTATTCTGGGAACTTGGAAGGTTGCCCCTCCTAATTATGCTTAGTTGACAATATCACTATGTTGCACCAAATAAGAGATTTTCCTTCATTATTAGTTGTCTATTGATCTTCAAAAAAAGAGTTTCAAGTAATGTTGCAACTAGTAAAGCATGAGTCCACTAGGATTGCATGCCCACCGGAGGGTTAATATATGTTCTATTCCAAGAAAATGCTTCCACTGTATTAAATCCCTGCACAAGGAACAGAAAAGAGCTTCCTTATTTTTCAATGAAATGGCCATTTGTATTGATATCTTCCATAAATGAATGTCAAATTACTCATGATTTCCAACACACAAAAGAATTACCACACAGCTTTCATTGTCATTTGTTGACGAGCCCTAAAGCCCCACAAAATAAATAAAATTCATTGTCATTTACATATTCACCATGGTCTGTGATGTACAGTACTATGATATTAAGTAGAATTCTACTTAATTTCATGTGTATTTTTTATTTGCCGTATCAACATCTGTGAATGCCAAAACTATGTGTTCACTTTTCTGTAATTAAAATACCGTGCATTCACTCACAAATTTTTTTGAGACTGTACACAATGCTGTGCGATGAAGTGAGACAGCCTTTCATCATCATCACTGTGAGATAGAAATTATTCTGATCAAACCTCTGATACAGATCAGATATTAATTTAAAGAGGCAGTTATGAATTTTTGATCTAAAGTAAAAAGAGTGTCGGTATCTTATGTCACCTGAAAAATTTTCATGAGGATAATGTATTCTTTCAGATTGGTGTAAGTGGTGGTGTTGCAGCTACTCTAGGTCATCTTGCACCTAGTCATCCTCTTTTAGCACAGATGGGTGGAGCAATGGCTGCTGGAGGGTTGCTAGGAACAGCTATTGCTAAAAAGATTGAGATCACAGATCTTCCTCAGCTAGTAGCTGCATTTCATAGTTTGGTTGGCTTAGCAGCTGTACTTACATGCTTTGCTACATATATCCATGATTTTCCAAACTTTGCCACTGATCCCACCGCTAATGTCATCAAAACAGCCATTTTCCTTGGTACTTACATTGGAGGAGTAACCTTCACGTAAGTATAAAAGATGTTTGTTATTGTTAGAATTACATTAAAAGTATTTACAAACCAAGCGTTTTAACTTGCTTTGTCCAAAAGGGTCATGCCATTCAGAAATCCTTCTGTGTAATTCACTTCGTGTATGAACAATAGGTATCACTAATCTTCAAAAACTGATGGCTCTGGTAAGTACTATGAGACAACTAAGTACAATTAAAGTTAATCTATTTAGATTGTTCTGATTAACTGCTATTGGAAAATTTCTTGGCTAAGTTGTTTTAATTATTTCTGTAGTGCCATTCCACTTTTTTCCTCTCTCTTCCTCTAGTACTTGATGGGGTGTTCCTTCGTTGCTTGCTTCTGGGATGTATAATTGCTTGTACTTCATTTGCTTATCAGCAGTTTTCAAATTATTTTTAACTAATTCACTCTTCAACTTCTGACTAACTTCTTGTGGGGGAAAAGTTGCATCATCTATGGTAATTGAAAACAGCGACTGACCAGGACTAACTCTGACCACTGGTGTAGTATCCTCTGCATGACTGTAAACCATATCCAACTGTGTTGGTGAGCAGGTAAAATATCCCTACAGAGAAAATGAGTGACCACAGGTGGCTCAAAGTTCTCCCATCGTAGGAAATCACCTGAGGTCATTTATTCCCTCCACAGGGATCACAGACTCACTGGAACAGGCCAAGTTCATTAGTGTACAGGTTTGAGATAGTTGAGATAAGTAGTACAAGACTGCTGCTTGAGCAGGAGGTCTGGGTTAGAGTCCTGGTCATTTTCATGTGGCTGTAAATGATATTATTTTTCAATTAATCAAATTTTTTAAACTTATTTTTAGACTTTGTAGATTTTGATCATGAATTATTAACAAATGTTTTAAGAATACCACATTTTCAAAATTTCAGAGGATCTTTGGTGGCTTATGGTAAATTGCAAGGGCTACTGAGCTCAAACCCCTTGTTGCTTCCTGGTCGTCATGCCCTGAACTCTGGATTGCTTGCTGCGAATGTTGGTGCAATGGCATGGTACTTTATGGATCCAAGTATGTCCACTGGTCTCTCTATGCTTGGAGCTACTGCTGCATTATCTTCTACTATGGGTGTCACACTCACTGCAGCTATTGGAGGTAAGATCCAGAGTTGGGAGTATAATGAATGAAATTATAAAAATATAATTAAATTTTAGTTCACCCAATAATATTCAATGAATTTCAAAATCACAATCATTTAAACTAAACATTAGTGATGTAATTCATTATTGAATGATCTACCACAGGCATATTATTTTTACTGTAACTTCTGTCTATTAAATTCTTTAAAAATGTATATATAGAGAAATTAAATAATATTTTGAAGTTAAGCATTTTATCAAGTTGGTGTTAAATAACTTTGTAACTCTCTATTTACCCTTGTATTGTAGGAGCTGATATGCCTGTTGTAATCACTGTCCTCAACAGTTATTCTGGATGGGCTCTGTGTGCAGAGGGTTTTATGCTGGACAACACCTTAATGACCATTGTTGGTGCCCTTATTGGTTCTTCAGGAGCAATCCTTTCTTACATTATGTGCAAGGTTTGTCACACAAATATTATTATTTCCACAAGTGCTTTAGAAAAGAACAAAAATCAGTACATTGCTATTCCTATTACATTTACAAAACAAGACGTAATTTGTATTTTACCATTTATTCAAGCAACTCTTGTTCCCTAGTTCTTAATTTTACCTCCAGTGGAGAGTGGTTCTTTTTCCGATTTGAGAAAATTTCATTACTTTTTTTACACTGCAGGCTATGAATCGTTCTTTGCCAAATGTTATTCTTGGGGGCTACGGAACTAGCTCAACTGGCACAGGAAAACCTAAGGAGATTACAGGCACTCATACTGAGATCAATGTACCTGAAACTGTTGATCTAATTGCTCAAGCAAAGAATATCATCATAACCCCAGGTAAGGACTGAATACTATAAAGATGTTGATATCAATTGATATATACCAAAATTAGGCAGCTGCTACTGATTTCTCAATCTTCGTAAATTTCATATGTCTAATGTTCTTTTTTTATAATGTTCTTTCCTTCTATTCCATAAAAAAATTTATTGCAATTTGTAAACTTCATTGTACAAATAACTAGTATATTTCTGTTTTGGTCTAGCCTGAATAAGCTTGAGAATCCAGTATATTTTAAGCAAAAGAGGTTATTCTTCTTACTATTTCACTTGATTTGTATGCTATAGTAATTTCCATTTCAAAATTTTCCTTGGTTTCTATTCAGAGATTAAGAAATGTTTCACCTGGATAACATTTTTCTAGTTTCACAATCACATTTGCAAGTTAAAATAAATACTTTCTATTTGGATATCTATGTTGAAAAACAAAGAAAAACTGATCAATATAATTCTGCATTCATTGGTTAATCCTGGTAGGGGCAGCTCTTGGTTATGGACATAGGAGAGGTTCCTTCTCCCTCTACATTATCATACATGCACAAGCACATTTCAATACACTCTTTGACACATGCTCTCATTTATCTCATGTGTGTTAGTTATGACATTTCTTGGATTTTATTCCAAGGTTTTTATGTATATATATTCAAATAATCTGTGTGGAAGTTCAAATTATTTTGAAATACATTTCACTGCTTTGTAGCACAGGGCAACTTCAAAAGCTTTATTTTCAAATTCAACCAAGTGCTAGAATTCAGGTTTTTAACTCTGTACTTCATCCAGCCAGGTTCTTTATGGCTGGATGAAATCCTTAACAAAGTATGTTGATGTTGTCACATGGTACCAACTGTTTGCTAAATTTACAATTTCCTGGGGTGCTGTGATCAGTGCTCATGACTTAACTTCAGACATATATGACAAATATCTTCAAATTGTATCAGTTTTGATGCACATATGAATATTTTGAAGTAAAATTGGTGAAAAATTACTATCAAATTATAATAATAAATTACTTTTTGTTTTATTTTACATCATATTGTCTATGTTTTGTTTAATATTTCATTGGGCTGCTCCCAAGATCCCTTACGGATGAATCACCACTGGACCGAGGGAAGTGGTGATGAGAGTGATTGCCCCACCGCCCTGTCACCTCAGATGAAAACTATGAAATATATAATGACAACTTTAGTTAACCTTTAACACTTCAACTTGATATTTTTCCTTCTAATAGTACATTAACATTAAAGAGTTGTTAATTGGTGCACAACATTTAACTACTATTGCATGTGGCATCCATTTATCCCTTCTTGGGAATACATTCGGCCCCCAACCCCTTACACCACAAATGAAACATTCTGACAAAATAATATTATGTTGACAGAAGGTTAATGTTCCATATCTATGTTTTGTTAATTTGTTATTACAGTTTTATCATTGAGCTGTTTATCCTGTATTGAAAAGAAAGCCTTAATTTTATATTTACATTGCCTTAATATTATCTTAAAACTTCTTTCACAAAATTTCTGTTGTACTGTGTTAGTTACACTTTACTGTAAATAATTAATTTACTGAATTATCCTTAGTAATATGTTGAATCAGAAATGGGAATATGAGAGTTATACAAGTTAACTCTCATTAATAGTTTGTGAGAGTTAATTGATCATTTCTGATAAATATGTAAATTAATGGTATGATTTTATAAACAATTACTGATATCATAATACTTTGTCTAGGATATGGTTTGTGTGTTGCTAAAGCCCAATATCCTTTAGCTGAAATGGTTACTGTTTTGAAGAAAATGGGCAAGAAAGTACGTTTTGGTATACATCCAGTAGCAGGTTAGTATGGCATTCAAATAAAAGTTGACATAAATGGAAAAAATAACAAAAATGATAAATTTGCAAGTTAATGATTTAAATTACATATCTTACTGGTATGTGGGAAATGTTTTGACACATTCCTCTTTGCAGATATGCTAATTACTGAGTATTGTTTTGTATGTAAGTTGCCTTCCATAAATCTTAAATTTATGCTATTACAGGTCGTATGCCTGGTCAATTGAATGTGCTCCTAGCTGAAGCTGGTGTACCGTATGATGATGTATTGGAAATGGATGAAATAAATGATGATTTCCCTGAAACTGATTTGGCTCTCGTAATTGGAGCGAATGACACAGTCAATAGTGCTGCGGAGGATGACCCAAATTCTATTATCGCTGGAATGCCAGTTTTAAGAGTTTGGAAGTCAAACCAGGTAATATCAAAGAATAAAGTTTGTTTACTTATTTATCTATAGTGGGTGTTGTTTTAAATATTGTTAATGAAATCTCTCTCCAACAGGTTATTGTTATGAAGCGTTCATTGGGTGTGGGATATGCAGCTGTTGATAACCCTATCTTTTACAATCCAAATACATCCATGCTTCTGGGTGATGCCAAGAAAACATGTGATGCCCTTTTGACCCAAATAAAAGAAAAATATGGAAAATAGAAACAAGAATTAAATTTTAAAAAGGAAATGAACCATCATAGTTTAAATGATATTATAAAATGTGTTCGATAATGAATTGTGATACTTTGGAGACGTGTTGCAACAAATTGAAAGTGAATTTGGGTTTTCCATTTGCTACTCAATATTGGCAAAGACGATACATTTATGTGCCATGTGATATAATAGGTACCTCGTTAACTCAAACTCAGTGGATTTTATTGGATCTCAGCTAATTTTGCTGGGTGTGTTGACTGAAAGTTTTTGACTATATTTTTCTCTTCATGATCTACAAGCTTGACTGCTTTCTAAAAGTCATACAAAGAAGTGAAATAATTTTCCTGTTGTTTTATACCTATGAGGAAGAAGTCCTTTCACATACTGCATTTTATGGTTTAATGTATTTCCTACTTTGCTACTTCTAAAAAAATTGTTTTCTTTAATTTTCATAATTTTTGTGTTTAGCTTACATTAATTTTTTTATGTGAAAAGATTTCTCTTATTTTGTGTTGTAAAAATGACTTTTCCAAATGATTTTCCAAATTATTGTAATTGATATTTGCAATAACGTTTGTGTTTGTATTTCTGGGTTCCTATCTTTGCTTGACATTCCACAGAAAACATTACCCTAACTTTTTTCTGATTGTTGCTTTCACAGACTCTTAATTTTTAATTTTTTAATTTATGTGCGATGTAAAACTAATAAACTATGACATGGAAGACATGTTTGTTTCATTTATTGTCTTTAATTTATTATGTGTACTTTCTTGGTAGAATGATGGAAAGAGAGTTATTATCATATAATCATCGTTACTATATTGCTTATATGATTTTAGTTTTTATCTTGTGTTATGCTTTCATAAGAATAAAAGTTTTATTTATTATCTATTTATTTGCTCAAGAATAATTTTTAAAGATGTACAGCAATCCTAAGTGACTTTGTACAATAATTTTTAGGAGCTATAGAATTTGGAGTTAATTTTACAGAAGTTTAGAAAAATATTAAACTACCCTGTGATTTTAGTGTGTGTGTGTGTCTCTCTCTCTCTCTATGTATATATAGTAATATAGTAATAATTTGTAAAGGATTAGCTTTCACCTCAAAATCTGAACCTGCTGCCTGTATGGATAACCAGAACAATGTAGTAAAACTATTTTTCCTACTTGTTTTACATGGAAATAATGACAAACCACCCATTAGAACTTTCTCATGGAAAGGCATCTTCCTTAATAATTAATTAATTCAATTAAAAATATACTGATTAAATATGATATAATCATCATAGGTGGGCAGAACGATATCAACTTGGGTGGTCATTTCAACACGTCTGAACATCTACAGAAACTAAAAATGGCCTCCCTGCACACAAACATAGTGCTCTCTAGCCTGCCTCCACGCTTCAACGTTCCACAAATAAACCACGAAATTAACCTGGCAAACATCTCCCTAAAACATCACCTGGCAGACACAAAAATCACATTTTTTTATTTGCAACCACACCTGAATGCCAAGAACTTTACCCAGCACGGTTTACACCTGAGACCGTCTGGGAAACAGCACTTCGGTTGTCTCCTAGCTTCACATCTGACCTCACATCATCCACCTGCTCCATTACCTCCTCCTGCATGTACCTCATCTCCTCCTCCACCTCCCTCTGCTCCTACCTCATCACCATTTCCTCTTCCTATCTCCACACCCATTTCTTCTCCTGTCCCCGTTCTTTCACCTACTGCTTCCTCATCTCCCACGTCAACATCTATTCCTCCTGTCGCCCCCATACACCGTTACAACTTGCGCTCAGGAGTACGATGTGGTACTCGAAGGTGACAATCGCGTTCAGGTGCTGTGTGCGAGCTTCATCCGGAACTAGAAGCTGTACCAATTTCAAATTCCTCTCCACAATCTAACGTCGATTCCATTTCTCGTGAGTCACAAACTCTTTGCGAAAATAAAATAATTATATTTCATCATAATGTCCAATCCCTTTCAAACAAATTGACAGACATTGAAATTCTGGTACACGAAAATCGATTCGATTTGCTATGCCTCACAGAGCATTGGCTTTCAACTAACAACATCAACGATACTGCTATTTCTAATTATTATTTAGCAAGTTCTTACTGTCGGCAAAATTTTAAAGGCAAAAATCCCCACGGAGGTACGTGTATCTACGTTCGTAATGATATTTTATCTTCTCCACTGACAGGCTACGAGAACTTCTGCGTAGATAGTGTGTTCGAAATTTCTGCAGTTGAACTGACCGACACCGGTATTGTTGTTTTGTGTATTTATAGACCTCCTCAATCAGATCTTGACATATTTTTTCGGAACTTCGAAAATGTTTTAGAACATATCGCACATAAATCTACTAAATCTATCGTTATATGTGGTGATTTCAATATCGATTTCTTGAGTACATCCGACTCTGCACATTCACCAGTTAATCGATTCAAGAATCTTATCGACTCCTTCAACCTTATTACTACGATAAATGACCCCACTCGCCTCTCCGGCTCATCTCAAACATTGCTAGATCAAATTATAGTCAACAATGGAATCTCGTATCTCTCTGAAGTGTTTATCGCCGGATACAGTGATCACCTTGCTCAAGTATTGACTATTAATAATACACTAAAACCGCTTAAAATCCTTTACAAATTTACAAGAGAGTTTAATGACATAAATAAATCCATATTCGTAAATTATTTGCGTGAAGAAACATGGAAAGATGTTTACAATTGCCAAAACACCGACGACAAATTCAATGTATTTATCTCAACATTCCTAAAACATTACAACTCTAGTTTTCCCATAAAACGCAAGTTAATTAACACAAAAAAATACAATAGATGGATCACCCTAGGGATAAGAATTTCTTCAAAAAACAAACGCCGTTTATATTATCTTTCAAAACGCTATAACCAGCCACCCGAATTCCATAATTATTTTCGTAAATATAAGACTATTCTCCGAAAAGTAGTCTATGCAGCTAAAGTTATGGAAAACGACAGGCATATACTAAAATCGAACAACCGGATGAAAGCCATGTGGAATATTGTTAACAATTACACGTCAACTTCTGAAAATCGCGAAGAAAATGTTTCTTTACTAAACGATGGCAAGATCGTGTCAAATCCTCAGGACATCGCAAGTTTGTTTAATTCTCACTTCTCAGAAGTTGGTAAAATAACGAACTCAATATATCCAAATCAATGTCCTCCAATTATTACCACCCACATACCCAATTCTATGTTCACTTCCGAAACTAACGCCAGTGAAGTCATGGGAATCATCAGCTCCTTAAAAAACAAATTTTCACGAGGCATAGATGATATACCTGAGTTTATTGTTAAATCTTCGTCCCACGCTATATTAAATCCACTCGTAAATATTTTTAATAGTTCTTTATCGGAAGGGGTGTTTCCCAATATATTTAAGAGAGCTAAAGTGAAACCTTTACACAAGAAAGGAAACAAACTTAATATTGGAAATTACCGACCAATATCTCTACTACCCACTTTCTCAAAAATCCTAGAAAAATTGTTCTATAAGCGTCTTCTAGATTTTTTATCAAAATATAACATTCTCTCTGACGATCAACACGGTTTTAGGAAATCCTTTTCCACTACAAGCGCCATATTTTCCTTCTTAAACGATGTTACCACATCTCTAGACAGTGGAGAAAATCCTCAGGGTGTTTTTCTTGACTTATCCAAAGCATTCGATGTCATCGATCACGGAATTCTCCTTACCAAATTGCATTCTTTAGGCATTCGTGGACTTCCACATCAATGGCTAACTTCTTATTTAAAAGATAGATATCAACAAGTAGAAATATCCTATACTAAAAATAAAATACTTGAGCGTTGTCTTTCAGAAACAAAGCCACTTACTTGCGGAGTACCCCAAGGATCAATTCTCGGCCCTATACTCTTTTTATTGTATGTGAACGACATGTCATCATCCACATCAGATTGCAAAATGGTTCTTTTTGCTGATGACACTAATTTACTATGTAAACACGCCAATGCTCAAAAAGTTTTGTCTAACCTTTCGTCTAGGTTCCATGCAAATCGCCTCATTGTAAACACTGACAAAACAGTGTCTATGTCATTTCACAATATTATCTCAAAATATTTACCCCAGGTTTCTCTTTCTTTAAATGGAACACAATTAAAAACTGTTACCAATACAATATTCTTAGGTCTCCATATTCAAGACAACCTCAAATGGAATTGTCACATTGACAATCTTAATTCCCAATGAAGCAATTTGTGTTACGCATTCCGAATCTTAGTTAACGCAGTTAGTCCACGTATTTCCCGTTGCGTATATTTTGCAAACGTTTACTCCCATTTACGTTACGGCATTACCTTCTGGGGTAATTCCGGTCAGAGTATTCAAACTTTCAGAATTCAGAAGAGGATAGTTCGGATAATTTGTAAAT
>NNCF01126291.1:1043066-1110481 GCA_002313205.1 Laupala kohalensis
ATAACAAATCGTGAATTTAGTGGGTTTTTTTTTCAACTCTTATGATTTTTAAACACTATACTTAGAATAATCTATAGTTCGATAATAACTTGTACATGTATTTTTTTGCGAAATGCTCATTATAATCACCACTGGTTATTAACTCCCTTGTGAACAATATGTATGGCTTCAGAAAATCCCAGTCAACAGGATGGAGTCATAAAGTGGGAAGCTGTAAGCGGTAAAGTGATAAGCAGAAGTATTAATTACTCGTTGCCGGCAAAATCACAATATATTCCTCTTTGAGTCACTCTTCTCAAACATCCATGATGGACTCCTGGATTTGGAGCTACCCATAGAGGAAATATCGACGGTCACCGTCGCCATTGTCGCTAAACACTTATAAGAGATTCAAACCATCATGGAAAAACGATTTTGTTATATACGACCTATGTTAGATTAAAATTAGCTGAGTGCAAAACCGAAGAAGTTTCGGTCACGACTTGTAAACGAGTGGACAGAGTCACCCTCAATTTAAGTGAACGCATCTTCGCCTTGTCTTCCATCAGCATATTAGAAGATGGCGTGTATGTCATAGCGATACATACTAACAAGGATTACTAGTCGAGATCTAGTACAATATCAGCATAGGAGCACGCCCCAAAATCCTCCGAGGAGCGAAATGACAGAATGGCAAGCCGAGAAAAACCAATGTCAGATAGTCTTCTACGGCACTCGTTAGTCAGACGAATGCTGGATTGTGCATTGCTCAAGAAGTCATTAAAACATTTTGCAATGTGAAATAGGGCAGAGAAGGCGTGATTGCTGAACCACAGCTCTTAGAATTCTCATGAGTAACGAAAGAAATCGTCCACCCTCGCAAAGTGATGTTTTGCAGCCGTACCATGGAGGAATAAAGAAGGTTACGGAGACTACTTAGATGACATGTTTCCTCTTCTCCGAAACAAACAAACTAACCATATTCTACAAGTAGCTGCTGTTCTATTGTGTCGATAATATCATGAGTTTGCCGTTTTGCGTATCGTTGTGATACACAGCGAATGTCTTATGTAAAGTGGATGTACAGAAACGTGAAATTGGGAAGTGGGGAAAAATTTTGCTGACACTTAAAATTGAGCCACATTTTTAATACAAACATATAGAATACATCCTCACGGGAGTAGCACAAAAATATTTCTGGAATTTAGTTTGTGTTGTTACTATAGTTCTTGAGAATCCCATGGCTATGCTGGAAATCTAGTCCTTCGTATGCTAGCTAGCTCCTTCCTATGATTTCACCCAAATTCCAAAAATTATGTTTTAATATCACCTGGCAATTGATGTAAATCAAGATTATGTAAAATGATGATTATTATCAGAATAGCTGAACTTCTTCGGATAAGTTTGTATTCAGATAATAATAAAAACATAATATTTTCTTGTCACATTCTCTTTTGGGCAACATGGACTTAACTTTTTAAATCAAATTTCTGTTTATTTAACCTCTAAACATACATTACAAAACGATAGGTTTTTGGGTGTAATACGATATTCATTTTAAGTCGCGTTTTAAATAATTCATTTTTAAGCACCCAAATACAAATACGCAATAGAGTGAAAAATATTAAGATTCTTCACATTCCATTCATATCTTCAGCGCTTTCACAGAATTGGTAAAAAAGGGTCGGAAAAGAAAAACGCGTTAAACTATTTTAAAAAATCTTACAATCTAGCACTCGCAGAGGAAAAGAAGATGGAATTTATTTTCCGTGCACGAAACAAATTTGAGTAATTAACATGGTTGCCGACTTACCAAATTGATTTGGTAGCTATACCAATTTCAAACGAAAACTACTATTTATTTCCTCTAATACGACACAACGTAGAGAGCAATAGATCAAATATGAAATTAATATGTATTTTTATTATTTTTAAATAACACTGATATTGATTTTATCTTGGATATTAGAATATTGGAGTGGTTCAGACCCTCCTTCGCTGATATTGAGAGGGTTCAAGCCTCTTCAGTCAATATAAAGTGGACGCCCTTGGTAATTAGTAATCACTAATTAAAGCTCACTGAAACATTGGCTTCTTTCGTTTGCAGACGAAGAATAGAGTTAGACTCTCCGCGATTAACTTCGAAATTGAAACAATTTGTTTGGTGAGTAATACGATGGTTTAGAGAGTTTTAAATGATTTCGAAGTATTTTCTTAATCTAACAGTCTACTTTATTCCATTTATTTTTTTACTGCGTAGTGCATGTGTGTATAAATTAGATTCTACATGCAATTATCCAGGAAACTATTGTGTAAATAACGACTTATTTCCATGCACAATTTCCTTGTTTAGGGGAAGAGTATTATACTGTTATACATGTAAGCAACGTGCACACTTATATCCTTTTGTAATGACATCGAAATCGCAAATCTGGATTAAACAATATTTGTGAGAACCTTTAAATAGAAGACACAAATGACTAGTGATAACATTAATACGTATAGGGAAAATGATTTATTCAAGTCCCAAGGTAAACATGATACATCACATACATATTCTCGATTTCAACAAAACTCGCGTCATCAGTGATGCATAATCATTCGTTTGGTCTTGATGTAGCTCTTGGCAAATGATAAAGAAATCACGAAAACATCGACATTCGATACAAGTAGTAGTATTTTGTGCACTGTTTTAGTGTATAGTCCTTTTTGTGCTCCAAGATGAAAATAATTAGATATCAAATAGTTTTGGCATAACTACTGAATATACGGATACAGCGTACTCTTGACAGAAACATCTATATTTTGTTATATCAATGACATTAATATTCATTAATTTTCGGAGGGTACTGAAATACAAATGTTTATAATTACACACATTCTCGGTTGATACTAGACAAGTATTACAGAAATGTAGATGCTTTAAACGTCACCGTTAAGATCTTCCTCCCATCTCTAATCTGCCGATTGCAGAATTTTAAAAATTGCTTAACTTCATGATTAAAACCAACGTAACGACAATGACTCTTTCATGTACTGAAAGAGTTTCCGAGGTCTACAATACGTCACGGAAGTGAATACGCCCCGTTCTTAAACGCGTAATCCAGTGACAGGTTCTCTAATTGATTAACTCCGATTCACCTCATGGCATTTCTCTCATACAGCGAGAGGATCTCGCAGTGATTCATAAGAGAACGAATCAACGCGACAAGTGTCTGCCCCCCGCGGTGGGCGAACGAGTCTCGCTGCAAGAAGAGCACACGCGTCTCACACTGACTGCGCGCCTCTTCCATCGTTTGGCACCGGGACGTGACGCGTCGACGTCCACGAGCTGTCAGCTCGGAGTCTCCACCGCCGCAGTCGGCATTGGAGTCTCCACAGCCGTCGCTGGCGTCGTCGTCGCCGCCAGTGCTGCTACAGGAGGTGACCCGTTCCCCGTCGCTTCAAGCGCCTCGATCGCCGTCGCCAGCGGCTCCCGCTGCGGTGTCGCGGCGACAGGTGTCTGCGGCGCGGAGTGACGTTGCGGCGTCACGCACACGGACGGTATCGTCCGCAGCGCGCTGGGATCCACACTCAGCTGCCGCAACGGGCCTCCGCCGCCGCCAACACCCGGCGTCCGTTCCCCGCGAGTCGTGTTGCGGCGTGTCGTTGGGGAAGAACTCCGATGACTGAGTCGCATGCTGCTGAAGGTCGCCAGGCGGTTGGTGGGAGGTCCTCCTGTGCAGTCGCCGGCTGCTGTCACCGTGTGATGTGCGGGAGCAGTCTCCAGCAGGCGTCGCTGAACGAGGGTTGCACCGGGTTGATGGTTGCGTCGCCCTCCTGTACCTGGCAAGAGATAATAAATATTAGGGTGGTTCTTAAAATATTAATTCTTGACATTTGGACGGTGCACATTCCTAATTTGTTTTAGTTTGAAAACAAGACTTCCATTAACATTTGGGTTGTAAAAATATATTTGAGGGATCGTTACCAAGCTTTAAAATTTTGAAGTTCTTGATAACGACCCCTAAAATATATATTTTAAATCTCAAATTTTAATGGAAACATTTTTTTGGAGACATGAAACAAAATGAGACTGTCCCGTACAAATGTCAAAATTTGTTTTTTTTTAGAACCACTCTATGAAAAAGTATTCAATACTTGTTTGTTGGCGAAGAAGGAGAGAGGGGGATATTTTCTGCAAGTCCTCATATGGTTATCTAGAAATTGTATTCCCAAACTTAGATAATATATGAATATGGAATAGTATAATTCACTTGTGTTAATGAGGAGTTCACAGATTGAAAAAGATAAGTGAATAAATAAATTGTTGCAATTATTGGTAGAGCAATCTCCTCAAATCATTCCTATGATTATGGCAAAAAGTTACTGAACATGTCTGATCTACGGATTTTGTAGCAGATAATTCCAGCAGTAATCAAGAAAAGGATTAGAATAATGTTCTTGGTACGAAGTTCTGATGTTAAAGGAGAAGTGGAAGTTTTCCAGAATCACTTAAGCCTACGGTGTACTCTCAGCTTGCGAAGTACGAATTACTGAACAGAACGAGAAACATTTAAGGAAATCAGTGATTAAGAATTTAATGAATACTATAGTTCTTGAAAAGAAGATTGACTACTTTAATTTCCAGAAAAATAAGGACTTGACACCAGCGTTTCCTTAAAGTATTCTTGTAAACAAGAAGAAAAAAAGCAATTACGTGTTCCTAATACGGAAGGAGTAGATTGCAAAATATGGATAGTCAAACGTATAATGCAAAGTGTTTGATACGAATCTGTAAGAATCAGCCACATGGCTCTATGAAAGGTGTAATATATAATATTTTCCCTGGTGAGTTATATCTTCCGGCAAGTTTCATTATGAAGGCCATTACACTCCATTCTCCACGAAAAAACACTGACCCCTGTCATGCTACTCCCGAGGCAGACGCCATACGCAGGCGTGATGTTGTTTGATAGTGAGGAAGAAGACAATTAAAAGATGGGTCACGTTTATTCTTGTCCCAGTTTCATTTAATTTACAAATGCAAGTTCTGATTCAGGAACCAGTTTTACAAAAAAGTATATTCTTTTAGTTTCTTGTAGATCGTATTTTAGATTAGAATTTGCAAGTTTGAGCAATGTACAAAATTGAACGTTTGTACATTATTTTGGTAACTATATATGGAGAACCGATCGAATAGCATTGTGGATGGTGATGGTATAAACAACCGGCAGTCACTCGTGACCAGTACGTGTCCAAATGATAGATTTCAGTTCTTCCGTTCGATATATAACATTTCAAAACATTTAACGTTGCACGTATCATTTTCACTCATAAGTACATGCCAAGACAGATCAGTCTGTACCAACTTATCTAATTCAGCTCTGACAACTAGAGAAAATTCTCTAAATATAGCTCGCAATCCATTTTAATTTTTCACCCGTCATTTGCGAAATAAAATTCGCGTATTTTTGGTGAAGCAGTATTCGAGTAATATCACTTCATTAAGTATGAATGGGGTCCAGGGAAGTGGGTGGGGCATACTGTTCCTCTGGAGATATTAACAAATAATTTTGTTTGATTTATAACATGATAGAATCATTTTGACCACTACGAAACATGAAAATGCGGTAAAACGGTAAAGATATAACTTACAAGCAGTGTTCACTTACGGAAATTCAAATATTCACTAAATACTGACTCTTGGTGGTACATTTATGACAATCAAAGAAACAATATCCGACGTTGCCCACAATACAATAGCATTGGGATCGACACGCGACTTGTTCGCCATACCAAATTGTCCTTTGTTAAGTCCACATCTCAACAGTGGGTATAATATCTTTGAATGCTTATGCTCACCACTTTCTCCACGCATGGTTCGTCGACGGTGTGCTTGCACCATTCCGTACACCACCGTGGCCAAGCTGCTGTAGGTAGATGTCTGACGCGACAGTCCTGCACGACTCTTGGGCGCCTTGCCCAGTACGAAGAAAGTCTCCATGTTGCCTTTGCCCTTAACTGCCACCAGTCCTCGAGGACGCACGTCGTAACCACGTTTCGACAGGATCTGGTCCCGAATTGGACAGACGTAAACAAAACGCAAAAAGAAAAGTATTAATTCGCTATATACTTATCCATATGGAAGGAGAGAACAGTCATCAGTACTGAGGAAATTTACTGTTTAAAAATGTGACACTTCTTTGCATACATAATTCAAAATCATCCCTAATATACCAGATGTCCGGCAGCATTTGAGCATGAGGGCCGTAAAAATTAACTGATGTTTGTAAAACCAACCTTAAGGTAAAATTTAAGTTTTCCTGATTGAATTTGCATCACTGTAAAAGAAAACACATAGATATAAAAACTATTACAGGGCACTTGTAACATTTACGTTTGTAACTGTAATCTGTACTCAACCACTCAGTGTGAGTACAGAGCAATGAGAAGCAACCAATCAAGTTGGTGTATCAAAATTTGTAACAACGTTTTCCAAAAAGCAAGAAAAAAATATATTCTTTATTGGAGAGGGGGGAGGGGAGGTGGTAGGTTATGTCGTTACTAGGGTGGCAAGAGGAATCGACACATGCGTTATAGGGAAGAGGGTGTCAAAAATGGAAATTTTTGAGTAACGTAACTTATAGTCGACCTCTTTACAACATTTTATTAGTACCAACTTGGTGGAGATAGGGTTTTAACACAAATTCCGCTAAATATCTAGCTCATTTGTAAGCCCAGAGCTCCATATCGAGTGTCAGACATACGAAAATCTAAATTCATTATCATCTTTTAAATTCACAAAATAATTGTCCAAGTCCAACAGTAAAAATCAGGATTGCGAATAATTTAGTAATTAGAACTTCTTCGATGAATATTTCCAAATACGTGAATTGTTGACAACTTGACTTCAGTCAACGCGGATATAATACCTTAACTGCTTCCATGTCAGAAAAGATGTTCAAAATGAGGTCATTTCTCAAAAGAGGTCGTCATGGACTGCAATGCAAGCGTTCACACCTCGCATTACGGATGGTCTCACTTTTTTGATTGTTTCAAGCTGTAGGCATAACCGACTATGAATTAAGGGAACATGCTTCAAGGGTTTGCATATCGGCAACTGGTTCCGCATATACAACACTTTTTAGATGCCCCAAAAAATCAAAATCAAAGGTGTTTACGTCGGGTGATTCAGATGGCCATATTGAACATCTTTTGTATCATGGAAACAATTAACACAATGTAATGTACCAGAACTAATTGCATTGTTGTTGACTAATCATCCTTTGTGGTATATAAAGTATTTAATAAATAAATAAATAAACAAACAAACTTCGTTGTCAAAAAAGCACTTGCACATTGCGTATGACCACATGAGGGGCAATAAACTTAGTTACTCTCCGAGAACAAGCAAGGAAACATCCCATCAATTCCGATCAAGGGCCTAAGGACAGTGGCGGATTTAATATTTATAAAAGAAATAATTTAATAAATTCTTAGTGTTACCCATTTATTATTTCAAAATAAATTGTAGATATTTATGCAATAAAAATTCGAGATTAATAAAACAAAGGTATTAATAACATTCCCACCCAAGGAAAATCCGCCACAACCCGGAGGAAAACCGGAGAAAAACCCGGGCCAGGAACATAATGTGTTGATCTGAACGTTTTTTGCTCAGTTTCCTGTGAATCACCCCCTGAAGAATGTCCCCTCACTTTAGATTACTTTGTACAGAAGAACCAATGTCCTTGCGATTCTCACCTCCGCGGTCTCCTTGGGCACTTGGATGTGTCCCATGGCTCCTGTGGAGTCCATCCGTGACGCCTCGTTGACAGTGTTGCCCCAGATGTCGAAGACAGGTTTCCTTGCGCCTATCACACCACCCACAAGAGGACCCACGCTGATCCCTGTCATCCACAAAAAATTGTATTTTTCACACAATGATTGGACGTTTTTTATTAAATGATTTCTAAAAGTAAATGCAATACACCTTCATTATTCAAAGGACTGTCAGAAATTAAGTCAGTTAAATTAATATACACTTCTATGAATTAAGGGAACCAAATCAATACTAAGTGAAGTGACTCAATTAAAAAGTCAATACAAATATTCGTAAAAATTCTCAATCAATCATTTTAATAACTTTAATAATATACTGCAAAAAGAAAAAAAATTCGTAAGAGTTCGTGCGGCCACAAAGCACAAATAAAATACTTTACTCTCCTAACGAAGAAAGATACCATCCCATTAATCCAGTAACGAAGAACTAGGTTTGTCCCACTTGAGAAAAAAATGAAAAAATCTGTCTCATTCATTGTCGTTGAAATTCCATTTAACACCATGAAAATGTGCTCACCTACTCGCAGTTTGAATGAGTTGAAGGAGTGCGTGTTGACTTCGTCTAAACGTTGTTGCATCGCTCCTGCAAAGTCGACTAGTGCACACACATGCTCTAACGGATCACTTTCTCCAGCATCGCCTCCTCCACCACAGTCGGCTGCGGGGCGCAGGCCACTCGCTACCATGTACGACGCACCTACTGTCTTCACCTTCTCAATGCACTGGAAGCGTGGTTCGTCTAGCAACTCGTCCCAATCCACTGAAACATCAGAATTACTATTTTAAAAATAAAATAGTATTTACTCGTCTTCCGGATAACAGCCTTGGATGGAAATGGTGTGCACTGAGAAAACACTACAGATGTGAACACTTTAGGATTGGATGTGTGATCCAAATTCAGGGAAGGAAAAGGATTTCTCCTTCCCTTTGGATATGACATACAACCCTTATGGTTAAGATACTATAAGGTTGAGATTTAACATACAAGAATTGGGATGTCACATCCGGGGGTTAGATGTTACAATCGAAGGTTTGGAAAAATCCTTTCCTTCCTCTGAATTTGGATCTCACATCAATTTCTCTGTGTTCAGCAATGAAAAGTTGATGAAACATTTAAAATCTTTGTGATCATTGCGAACTTTTAATAGTACCCACTAATTACATAACGTGCTAACAACATTTAAAGTAAAACATTTATGCCTTAGATAGTGCATTGTACCATTTTTGGGCATCATGTAGTGAGTAGTATACGTTGTGAAAGGAGCGCTACTGGTAAAGCATTAGCGACCAATATTCTCAGCACTGTCCTCAACCGTCTTAACGACGTTCAGTTTTGTGAAGATCCAGTACCTCCTAGCTGCTTCCTTATCATTCCAGATGTTTCCAATCTTCTGTACTCTTGCCTGCACAGATAGGTGTATACTACTGGATAACTTTCCAATAATTTGCATCCTTTGTATTTGTTACATTTCGTAACATACCGCTTATAATCTTATGTATCTGTCATCAGCTTTGTAACGGACTGTTTCACAATGTTACACATTACTCAGTCATCCGAAGCGTCTACAAGCTACGAACTCCGGAATTCACCTTTTTATTTGAAGCAAACCAAACCTCCAACTGAGTTAGCAATCTAGAAGCTTCTGTCAGTAGTAGCTTTATGAAACCACAGATAGCACTAGTACCCATATATTACGTAAATTCAATTAAAGTTGTAATAAAGATAACAAATTAGAGATATTAAGGAAACTCTATGCATGAAAATCTATATAAATATTGTTCCAACCACAATTTACATTAAAGAAAGGCATCATGAAGCCAATCAGAAAATTAAGTAAGTAAGCATAATGAAAATGCAACAATTGGAAAAGCACCATTAAAGCCCTAAATATTGTAAATAAATTTGTATAAATATCTAGCAAATGTAATATAGATCTATAATCCATAATGTAATTTAATATAATTATGTAACAAAATACTAGCCTAGAATGGCAACCTTGTAGAAAGTTTCGCGCCGATCGCGTCACTACTCGTCAGACTCCGAGGAGACTAGCCATGTTGTAGTCACTTCACCAAGGCATGAGAACAATGAAATATAAATTTATGAGTTTTTACAGGAAGAGTGATGTTTAGAATTAAGTTTATAAAGTTATTACGATGCAAGTAAGAGCAGTGAATTATTGTTTTAGTAAGTTTATAGAAAGGTGTGATATGTAGAAAGAAAATTATAATGTTATTGAGAAGCAAGTAAAACCAGTGAATTGTAGTAAAGAATAACTATTATAAAGAAGTTGAGAGGGCAAGTGAGACCAGTGATCTATTGAATCACCAGTGTTGCGTTAAAAACAGTTATAAGAAGTTAAAGGAAAACAGCAAAGTTGCAGAAATTTTGAAAGGCGAGTGAATAGAACGTTAAACTCGAACTATCATTTTATATGATGGCGATGGATCAGCCATACTCCCAGGAAACAGTATAATTCCATAGAAAAAGAAGCTCTGGAATGGAATCCACAGGAGGAGCGTAGGAGAGGAAGACCACGGGGAACATGGAGAAGGAGTATGCTGAAGGAAGCAGGAGACCTTGGAAAAACATGGAAGGAAATGAAGAGGTTGGCAGCAAATCGTGTCCGGTGGAAGGCTTTCACGGATGCCCTATGTTCTTGATAAGAGCAACAGGAATGAATAAAAATCATTTTATATAAAGGAGCAGTTAACATTTACTAATACTAAGTCAACGAAAGGTGAAGTGTGTATTAAACTGAGAGAACAAATGTGTTACTCCTATTTGAATCTTCAAAGGTGGCATCCTGAAGGTGGTAGGACTCCATATCATTTTCTGCTACTATCTGGGTCAAGAAAACTGATCGACGACCATAAAGAAGAGACAGGTTTCGCCAACAATAGCTATTCAAAGCAATCACAATTTATGAGCTCCAATGTGCTAATTTATTAAATATTTGATCACATCTAAAGAAATGATAATTATACACGCATTAATGAGAATAGTTGCCAACAAAGAATGTAAAACATATCAATTTAATGCTGAATTTGTTTAAGGTATTTTTCTTCCTATTATAATTATTTATAAACTCATGCTTAACAAGAGTCAATTGTAAATGTACAGTCTCTTTCCAGATCTCACAATATTCATTTGTATAAGGTAATTTATTATTCATTTTGTATTAAATTTGCAGTTCATTTTAAAGCATTTTCTTTATATGTATATTTCAAGGTAGTGATCCTCCGGAAATTTAATTTACCTGCCATCCCCATTATACGGAATATAGTGTCTTTGCTAGCGTTATAGAGGTACCCGACAATATTAACGTGGCAAACACCAGTGTTTGGTAATAGTTTTAACACGTAATTAAGGCTACATTGTGAATACTATTATTTTATTATATAGGTTTAACCACTCACTTATAGCTGATTCAATATTTTAATAAGTGATGCATAGGTCTATAAATAGAGCCAATAGACACCTACCTAGTTTTTCAATGTATCCAGGTCTACAAATTATAAATTTTCTCAGACACGCACAATTTCCTCAGAGTAATAGTTGCACTTTCAGCCTCTTCACTCCTCCAAGCATATAGCAATACGCGACACAACATTTAAAGGAAAAAATGAATGACAGCATAATCATTCCAAGACAACTTTAAATTCGGGGCTTATTCAATTTCCATGTAAACGTTACACGATTTCTGAGGTGACCCGACGTGAACTTCTTCACGAGGTCTTGTAAAACAGCGCATAAAAATCTAAAAATATGTAAATCAGGAACATCTGTTTTTTCACTTTACCTATAATCTCGTTCAGCAGACGAATACATTCCATGCCCTTGTTGATGTCTTCGGAGTAAAACTCTGTGAAGTTAGGAATGGAGGCGAACATGACTCCCACGTGGTCGCGCTGTTGCGAATACAACTCCTGCACACAGATACACACATAGGTGTCAGTGGCTGATGGAATACAAAGAAATGTATAGTGTAAAACAATAATTACATTTGTGTAATAGGTCAGGTTGAGATATTTGTCAACTAAACAATACCAAACTATGCTTCTATCAACACATACGTCTAGATAGCGAGTTTGAGAAAATACTTCGTCATAGAATACCCAATACGTAATATAGTGTACTCGTACATAACGCACTGAACATGAAAGGGGAGTACGTATGTAGTTACAGGAAAGAGAAACAGGAAAAAAAAGTTGGAAAGGAGTTAAAAATAAATTTTCGAATAAAAAGCCGATTTTTACCCCAAATATCTGACCATGAAACATCAAATTTCTAGTTTTGACTACCTTCATTTACACTTTGACATAAAATTTTAGCATTAATATAACATAAATATACTGTTTTGGGAGTTTTTTCGACTGTGCAGTATGAGATCATACATAAATAAATATAGCATCACGATCGCGCAGTAGCTTTTCCGGCTATTTCATCCCAAAAATACATTCACATTTACGGTCCCATAATTTTTATAGTCTTAAGTGGATTATTTCTTGTTTTATGGTTTGTCTAGCATACAAACAATGATGCTAGACATTACAGGTTGAATACCACAGTTCGCTTTTAAAGTTCCGTTACAATACCTTGTGACGTATTCTTTATAACCATGTTAAGGTTACGAATGACGGAAACATTTATGATTGAATAAATATACCGATGATGTTGAGGTAGTAACTGTGGTAAATATCTTGAAGAAAATTTCTGAATTAAGATTAAAATCTGGGCAGTCGTTTTCTTTGACAGATAGTGAACCTCTCTGTCTACAGATAGAGAAGTAGAGAGCATACAGAAAACATAAGTCCATTTGGATCTGTGAAATGGTATCGCAACACATGTGAGACATTTAGAAGTGAAAATCAGCGAAAGACAAATAACAATTCAAACTGAAACTCACATCCGGGCGACGGTTCTCTGCAAGGAAGTGCTGCGCCACGTGGTCTGGTAGAATGTTGCGAAGGAGTTGTCCGTTGTTGTGGCGCGCTTCTTGCATCTCACGTAACTCACGTTCTGCGGCACATTTCCACAGGAAATCGAGGCGAGCTGTCACCTCGACGAGACGCGCGTGGTACACCACTACACCCAGAAAGACGACCAGCATCGTCAGCATCTGCCACGAAGGTTTTGAAGTCCTGTAACGTAACAATTCCTACGTCAATGCAAGGATTTTGAGTTTTGAAGCGATCGATTTCCACCTGTTGGCCAAGACTCAAGGAGTATAAACCACTTTTCATGTCCTTCTAGAGTAAGCCATCTATACTCTGGATGTGATAGTATAACAGCCTACAAAAAACCCTAGCAGTATATCCAGTTTATTGCATTTAGCTGCTATCAGAAATATGGACGCTCTTTTACAAGGTCCCACCCTAATTTCCACACTGAGAAACACTGAGGGTGGTCTATGTGGACGATATCTGACTGCTCTCACATCGGCATTCAAACATCCAAGAAAAGTTTTCAAATCTCGGAGAGAGCTGGGCTCAAAATGAAGATAGCTAAAACAAAGGATATGTGTATTCACGCAACATCTCATTACCCATTGATAGTGCATAGTGATCGCATTGAAAATGTGAACTCTTTCACCTATCTCGGAAGCAAAATAAACAAACAAGGGGGAGTATTGGAAGATGTAACATCTAGAGTTGGAAAAGCGAATGCAGTGTTTGTCCAGTTGTATGTAGTATGGAGAAATAGATACATCTGAAGGAAAACTAAACTAAAACTTTTTAAAACTCTAGTCATTCCGGTTCTTTTGTATGGAGAAGAAACCTGGGCCATAAACAATGACACCTGAATGAAACTACAAACTTTTGTTAATAGAGGTTTCAGAAAGATTTTCAACATCCAATGGCCCCCGACAATAAGAAACGAGGCTCTTTGGGAACCTGCTGGGGAGGACCCAATTGATAAACAAATCAAAAGAAGGAAATGGAGATGAATCGTTCATACTCTCAGGAAACAGAATAATTCCATACAGAAAGACGCTCTGGAATGGAATCCACAGGAGGAGCGTAGGAGAGGAAGACCACGGGGAACATGGAGAAGGAGTATGCTGAAGGAAGCAGGAGACCTTGGAAAAACATGGAAGGAAGTGAAGAGGTTGGCAGCAAATCGTGTCCGGTGGAAGGCTTTCACGGATGCCCTATGCTCTTGAAAAGATCAAAAGGAATGAAGAGGGTGGTCTACTCTAGAACAAGGTACGCTGGTAATCTGATATTAGGTAATTGAAGCACTTGTCAGAATTTGCGAGGAGATTTCCATGCATGACGTGGACGGAATCCAGGAATTGGCCTGAAGTTTGAAAAGCCTACTTACCACCCTCACATCTATTGTTAATAAAGAATCACCTTGAGACCAGTTCCAGGGTAAAATGAATTGCGCATCCGTGGATTGACAATCACATTTTAAGATGGATGTGGTTAATATGGGGGGGGGGAGACTTCGTGACCAGATTACCTGACTTGTTAACAATTTTGTTGCCTATAGTTCATTAACGTAGTGTTATTTAAGATACTAAGATCAGTGGTTTCTTCGCAATTAATAAAAATAAAACCGTAAGAACTAATTATTCCACAGAAAACACGCGCATCTGTATTTACTCATATTGCCGTTGTGGTTAACTCTTAGTCTTGATCACATATTGCCAGCCCAGCCTCTGGATGAAGAGACGACACAGAGGAAAATAAACTGAAGAACTCATACGGAAAATAGCGTTCTTTGTTGTTGGTATGGAAAGTCCGTGAAGCGATATTAGAAGAAGTACTGACCCTAAGTCAGCCATTCCTGAGACTAAGACTCAGGAAGTAAGCACTTCCTGAGACGATCTTTCTGTTTGAGTTGTGGAAGTGACAGACGCCATCTTTTCCGTGGATAGTACGCAGTATAGCGTCTGAAATGATTCATAGAACGATACGCCAACTGCTTGTGACAAGTGTACTCACAACTCTGTATCGAAGATGTCGGCATAACCTGCGATGAGAGCGGCATAGGCAGCTGCCATGGCGAGCGCCAGTGCTGTCTTCACCAAGTAGTTGAGCTTCAGAGATGCCGCCACGGCCACCAGACACAGGGCCCATGTCAGCACTACGTACTCTGCCTACGCACACATACATTTTTCACAGTAATGTTCATTGAAAAATGCAAATTTCGAATGAGGTAAAGGCATTGAAACAACTCAACATATCATGTGGAACTGTACGTTTTATGTGGTTGAGAGAACGAGGTTCCTGCTAAATATAAATGTATTATTATTATTATTATTACTATTGTCATAAAATTAGTTAGTTTGCATTATTAAATTATAATAAAAAAATCTTTCTCCATTAAAAAGTTCGATTTGAATAAACGGTACTAATAACCTACACTTCTACATTGTCAAAGCAGCTAATAATTACCTAGCAGTTGACGAATGACACATAAGTAACTTATTTATCTACATCATCTCTCTACCTAAACAGGGTTGGAACCCAACTCATACCCAGGATTAGCAGTCCCTTTCAAACCTTTTCAAGTGGTAATTACTTGCGGCCCGATTCGGCCCATCACGCTTGACTTGGCGTAAAATGAGTATATCCGGGTTGAACACTTTGCGACCCTGACTTCAACACGACCCGTACACACTTGGACGAGGTCTTGGACAATATTGTAAAGGCTCAATTTCATTTTCTTGTTTTTCCTTCTAAGAATCAAAATCTGATTTCTTAAAGATTTCTTAATCTGGTGTCTTATAATTAGTTTCTTGTATTTTGGTTTGTTTTTTTCTTGTATTTTTTCCTCTCCCATTGCATGTTTTCACACTGTCCTTGGAGGGCTTCTTTAGAAAATTAGCATGGTTTCTAGGTCTTTACAAAATTTTAATTTCTTTACCAAATTAGTTGAAGATAATTAATGAAATTTATTTGTAAATTCGGGCAATTTACTTATTTTCGTCTTTTCGGTGATCTAGTTCTTTTTGCGAATAGATTTTACGGTTATAGAGAAAGAAAGTACATGCCATCATGTAGCCATGGAGTTTCCCTAAGAGTGGTGCTGGTCTCTCGGACGCATCTGTTTTTTTATTTACTTAATTTTTTGTCGTGTCTCCATCGTTAGTCATTCTACGACTTAATATGTTAATTCAAATTTCATACACGTCAAAAATATATCAAATGACAATAAATCAAATATTCTCAATACATTTGGTGTTATCACCTTTGTTTAATATCCCAAATGCTCGTGATATAATTCTTCAAAATATTATATATTGTCTCTTATGCCACCAACGTTTCACTACATTTCATTATTATATCCTCTCATTTCATTTTACCATACCTTTTCGCACGGTGTGGATCCCCTTGAGGATCCTATGTGTCTTCGCCGCCTTTGTCGCATTTCTCCACTTCCCCTTGCCTCCGCCATCGCTTTCCCCGTGCTCCTCACCGCCCCCGCCGCCGCTGCAGCCGCGCGCTCACCAAGCGCGAACGCAGAATTGGCTGCGCGCAGCAGGGAGTCCGCGCAGCCACCTTCGGCCGCCGGAGAGCAGCCGGAGCCAGTGCCGTTGACACGCACATGCAGCAACAGAGACACCAGCAGCTCGCCTTGGGCGGCAGCGGCTCCTGCGGCGGGAGCCTGTGCTCCGACGGGAATGGTTGGGACAGCCGAGTTGGTCGGCACAGGAGCAGGAGCAGCTGCTGCCGGAGCGCCGGTGGAAGCTTGGGTGACCATCGCTTCTGGCGTAGGACATTTTTCCGAAGAGTCGCTACCATTCCACGTGAATCCAAGTCGGATCTGCGAATTCCATATCAATATATTAGTTTTTAATTTAATAATCCCCCACGTTCGTATAACGATTAATATACAGAATGTCGCATAAATTTTTGTACACACTTCGAGGGGTGATAGATCACATCCAAAAGAATGGGAATTGCGTAAAAACCCATAGGTGGAAACACCCCGAGGCAGGGGTGACAGGTGTAGGAAAGGTGAAAGAGCAGGAGACAGAGTTCAATTGGTAGAAAGGAAAACATATATTGGAAAACATATTTAGAAACGGCATGCCCTCATTTCTCCTGCAGCCTCTTACTTTGCTCATATTCTGACACACCCGCTCAAACAAACGGTGATGCGTTTCATGTCAGCCCGGAAAGCGTTCCCGAAACGTTCATTTTGCGGCTCGTCCATTGCCTTAGCTATGCCATACGCGTGTCTACGAGCTTCATGTTCTTATAGCTTGCATGCTGTGCGTACTTCTGCTACCCCACGAATGATCTACTGGAGAAGCAGCGAAAGGAATGAGGTCTAAAAACCACATGAAAGTGAAGGAGCCAATGCCAGTATTGCGACTCTTCCTCTCGCTGTAGGCACAATCAAGGAATTAACAATACATTAATATTAACAAAAGCAGAGAAATCATGCATAAGATAAACTAAAAGTGGAAGTGAGAAACCCGGATAATGTGCCAGTGATCAGGAACCGGGTAAAATATTGAAAATTAAGTGAAAAATAAATAAATAAATAAATGTAGGTACATGGAATTTTTACTTGTGTCAGCAGAATCTTTATGAGTTTACATCTGGATGCTAACGCCTACATCAGCCTAATTGTACAACTTGCAGTAATTGATATGCCAACTGTAACAGACAGAAAGCTGGATCTCTAACTGTTGGTTCAAAGAACAGTGTCTAAAGTTAGCTTTTCAACTGTTCAAAACGTTTTTTTCGTGGGTGCCGTGGCATGCCGTCTAGAATGGACCACTCCCCGAAGCAGACGTTTGGTAACACCGCGCTTTCGCTGATTAACTGTTGACGCAATATCGAGCTTCGGTTCGGTCTCTGCGGCTGAGCCCACAATCTAGCAGTAGATACATTGATGGCGTAGACTTACAAGAGCGACTGAGGCAGCGCCACCCATGAGCAGCAGAGAGGCGCAGGCGAGGGCCGTGCGTCGACGGCGATGGCGCGCCAAAGCACCAGACGCTGCTCGAAGGCGCGCGGGCAGAGAAGAGAACTCTTCCGCCATAACGAGCAACAACGCCGCTGCCAGCGCCACTGTCGCCGCACCCAAAGACGCCCACAAAGCTACAGAGCTAAAAAGAAAAACATGTGTTCACAGAGTTGTCTTATGTACGCACATTTCGTACTCGGGATGATTATAACAATGAATATGGGTTAGGAATCGACAACATGGAACACACGATTTTTGAGCGTCCATTAACTGGTTATGAGAGAGTAAGACGGATAGCACGAATGAAAAGACTGGGGAAGGCTGTTAAAAATGATTGAAAGATTTTAGTGAATGAGGTAGAGTAACAGAGTGTTTCCAGAATATACAAGTACTTATGAAATGATGTTAATACGACAAGCATCAAGAATCAAGGAGTATGAAGAGTAGAGAGCATTGAAAAGAATTATTGGCAAACTGAAAAGATAAGAGATGTTAAAAGAAATGTTTAATGTAATATTATAATAAACCCGAGTGACGATTTTCATAGGAACAGGGCATCTACAAAATGATAAATAATGTTTTTTAATGAAAAAATTAACAGAATTGAGACTGGTTATCATATAGGAAGACGGAAAGCTGAAGTCTGAATGGAAAAAATTAAGGGGGATACTGCGAAACAGTTAAACTAGTTATTATTATAACAAAAAATAAGTTCTTGGCGTCATAAATGATGGCTGCGCAAGAGTGCGCGCCATGCTCTATGACGTATTGACGTGCGGACGAATTCTGAAGCCACGGCAAAAAGTAATTCGCGTAGGATAAAAGGGGCGTACTTGCTCGGCTCGGGAGCTTGCGGAGGACGGCTTCTCTTTTGGTCACGGATGCGGACAGTGATCGTTTGTTTGGTTGAATGCTGGGTGGTAATTAGACCCTTCGCAACATTCATCACACTAGCTGCTGATACTGTACTGTGCATCCCTGAGCGTCGGTTCCACGCCGTCGGCCTTGTACCTCTATAACTGACATCGATTCTAACTCTTGTATGTGCCCAATAAGATATTGACTTATATATTGTTATGCGAGTGTGAAGTGCCGTGAAGCAAGGCAAAAGTATTTTATATAATGCACAACCTTTATGTAAATAGTTTGCAGAAACTAAGAAGTAGTCAATACCATTCACTACTATTCTGTATGTTATTATGAAGAATGAAAATGAAGCCTGTTATGTGTTTGGGTGACTGAGGAGAGGTTTATCTAATTGAAATCCATTGTATTTTTTTTTAGTTGAATGAGGTTTGTTAAAAGATAGTTCTGCATTAAATTTGTAGAATTTTCGGCAATTATGAGGATTGAGTAGGGTTACAACAGAATTTCAAATTAGAATAAATTTCTTGTGTTTTGTTAAAGTTGTTTGTATTTTGTTAAAGGCGTTTTGTACATTTATTTCCCCACTTATGTAGAATAGCCCATATCATAAAAGCTAATTGATAGTTTAAGAAGGTAGTGAAGCAAGCATGTCAACGGGAGCATGTACAGGCAAGAGAGCACGGTGTGCTCAAGCAGAGCCCGCCGTATGCGCTCCTGTGCGGCAGGCGGAGGTCAGTTTTTGTCTGTAGGCTATCATGACGGGACGGAATAGATAGTACGGAAGTTCAGAGCTAGTGCAAATACTGACATTCCGGTATTATTTAACTCCTACTGAGTACATGATCTTGACTTTTTAGTAGATATTTTTAACATCTTAATATTTTAAACTTAAGGTTACTAACGAACAACTTATTGATTCATAATATGATAGATGAAGTGAATAGTTTCAAAATGGAACTCTCGATATGGATGTCACAAATTTCAAAAAATAAATTGTGCCATTTTCCAAAACTACAGCTATTGCTTTAGTTACTAATAAATATAGCAGTGTACTGAACGGTATCCTGCAAGATTTTTTTGTAAAATTAAAAGATTTTGGAATGCTGCAACCGAAGTTACAACTGCTTTGTTCCACTTATTCAGTGAATCCGGAGGGTGTACCTGGAAAGCTAGATTTGGAACTAATTGATTCATTACATGATACTCTGCTACAAACCAAATACCAATACGAAGAAGATAATGAAGCCCTGGATCTTGTAAAATATCCTCGATTTCGTAAGTTTGCAGCTCAGATGTTTTCTATATTCGCCAGTATGTTCAAATGCGAGCAGTTTTTTGTCCTTAATAAAGCTCACGAAACACCAACCATAAGATTGGTAGCTCAACAAGAGGTTTATTAAGATTTGTCATTATTGTATAAAAGTTTTGCACTTCCATTATGAAAATAAGTCTGTATCATGTTTTCCTCTACCATGATATTTTGTTACCCCTTTACATATTTTTTAAAATAATCGAAACTCAAATTTATTGCTTTGTGATTCAATCACCTTCAGAAATTTTCTGTTGCGTTATCACAATCTCCATTTCATTGGGTAGAAACCTGTGGAACGCATGGTTGGAGCGACCAGGAAAAGAATTTGTCAACCCCTTACTGCCACCCGATAACAGATGCCGTTGTCGCAATTTAGATCTCTGAACGCAAGCACTTTCCCATGCTTCATTTCTTGACACCACTGTACTACAGGTTCTGAATAATTATACATTTTGTCAAAATTATTGAGTTAATTTTTTTTCTTTATTAAAATTTCGTAATTTGACTTCCATGCATGAAAGTAGTTCTTCCTCGCCTACTTTCCCAAAATCTCTCCCGTTTCTCTTCGCGTATTTTATAAAATTTCCAAGAAGGAACCGAGAAATCATCCTTGCTGGATAAAATAATTCGTAGAGAAATGCCATTATGTTTAAAGGTAGAAATAATTCTTGCGCTTAGGCAAAATCTTTTTAAAAAGTTTAAGCCGATGTTTCGACAAATGGTGAGGGTTAAAATGGTTGATGTTGTGTGTTGCTTTAATTGCCGATGGAGAAGTAATCATGGTGATGAAGTAGAGTAATCATGGAACTCAACTGAGCATTAACTAAGCTCTGATGAAGATAGCGTTCGCTGTCGAAACGTCGGTCTAGTCAATAAATTTTTTTCCCAGAAGTATTTCCACCTTTAAAATAATTCATGTTTGCTCATTCTTATCTTATCCGTTATTCTTTGTCCGCAGGTATGGTATCGTTTCGTTGTGCTGTTAAGTGTCTTGGTATGTAACGTTGGTCCGTTACGAAAGTTACATTACCCACTCAGTTTAATAATATAAGAAACAACTTACAAGGCATAGAATTGTCTAACTTACGAAACTTGGGTGCATATTAGGGTATGTTGTGGAGCATGGTGACTTTGTTTGCGAAACCTAATCTATGAGTCAGTCCACAGCCCTACAGGAACATCATTGCTCAATAAAAGTGGAACCATCTTTGGTCAATTATTTGAAAATGAAAGCCCGTATTTTGTCTCTTAACTGTACGTGTAATTAAGACAATGATTTCTTCTCTTTGAATTATAAAGTAAAATTTGTGAACAAACAGGCAAGTCTCTTACCCTTCAGCTTCCATGGCTTGTACAGCAAGCACCGATAGCCACAACACGAAACAGCAAACCATGTTGGACTTGAACATATCCTCCTTCAATTTGTAGAACTGAAATCGAAAAAAGACGCTGAAGTACGAATAGATTCTAAAGTACATTTTCATGTTTGTGGTCATGGTTTGCGCTGTAGAAACATTTACTAGTTTTCATTGCAAAATTAATACATTTACACGTATTGTATTCATATTTATTTTTGGTTTCTTTAACCATGAAAATAAATGGACGAATAACGGCATTCTAGATCATTCCCTATTTATTTATAGTACGTGTATTATGGGTCCAGATTCGAGTCGCATAATTTCTTACAAAAAGTTATTTTTAGGATATGAAAAATCTTTACGTTTAATCATCACCAGTGTTTACTTCAATGTTAACAAAGCTAGAGCTCGTTAAACAAGGAACAACTGAGCTGTATCAGCTGATTACTTAAGTCATTACGAACGTGTCTAGAGTGAAAGGTTTTTACAGCAATTGTCTATGCTAAGCTATTATTAATTCTCGTAATTGTTCAATCCGTTCTGAACTAAATCAGATGTTGTATCACAGAAATACATGTGTTACATTTGAAGGAATCCTAAGACTTTGAGTGAAAATTGAAGTGCTTTCGCCCATGATCCCCACAACCACTTTTATATTGAGATGCAGAATTGCACTGATATTGTATTCATCCGCATAATCAATTTTGTAATCTAATATACAAATATGAATGTTTGTAAGTTTCTTTTTTGTTTTGTGTAAGTTAATTAATTATTGAAAGATAAGAAAATCACTCACATTTTATAAGATATAACGTTCCAACTGTAAATCTGGTGTTAAAAAATATAACGACAAGATTTTTAAAGGAAAAAAAGAAATGATTTTTGCTGTGTGGAGGACATTGGTTTCTTCCCAGTCGTTTCTCACATTTTCACGGAACCGATAAATAGAATTTAATATTGTACATCATTGGAGATTGAGATAATGAATAGATGGTTAATTTATTTTCACTTTGTGGAAGGGAATTGGTTGCACACCGAATACTTGCCTCCAGTTCCATGTCGCCTTTCTTAAAACGCAACGTCCACGCGTTGACATGTTCTGCGCGCATGCGCTTGTTACTGTCGATCTTAATACTACTATCCATGAGATCATCCACGTGGTCGGAGATGGCGGGAGCTTCCGTATCGCAATCGGAGTCCTCACTCGCCCATCCGCCGCCGGTCGTTACTGAGGGCGCTGAAGTCGCAGTTGACATGGAGGCGATAGCCGGCGCCCCGCAGCCACCCAACTGTCCAACGAAAGGAAAGTCATTCATTATAATGTTATATTCTACATACAACACCACGGTCGCAGTCATGAGCAACCAGCCAATGAGCCCTTCCCGATGGCTAAGGTGTTAGCGTGCTCGCTCACCACCAAGTCACTCCGAGTTCAATTCCCGGTGAGGCCAGAAAAAATTTGTAGCTTTCCATATCAATGTCCCCGTTAATATAGATGTGACTAATGAAAAGCGAACCCTCCTACTCCTAATATCACTAACTCTTACTACTATTACTAAGTGCACCTCTACGTAGTCCAAGTTGTTACTAAACCAAGCTTACTGGCCCACCTACTAACAATGACTCTACCACCAACCCTGTACCTCCTATCGCCCTATGTAGATAAGCTTCAATATGGCTACATTTCCCATTTAAAAATACAACATAAAACATAACATATAAAAAACAACAATAAACAAACAGTGAACCCGATTAAATTTACATTTAGTCACTACATTTAGGGTTGTTTAAAAAAAACAGCTTTTGATATTTGGACCCTCCTATATTGTTTGTTAATGTTTGACAATAAAATCTCGAAATTTTGCTACTTTAAAACTTGGTAGTGACCCCAAAAATATATTTTTACAAAATGTGATGGAAGTCTTATTTTAAAACATAAAATAAAACGGGAGGATTTCCTGTCCAAATTTAAGAATTTGATTTTTTAGAACCACCCTACTACACATACTTCTGTACCCTATGACTCTGTGACTATGTGGAGTCACTAAAGTGGACAGCAAATTTGTTGTAGCGCCACCAATTGTTCAAGTCTTATAGCTCAAATGAGAATGAATATCTCACTAGTCGTCCTCCGATGGACTCGACTAATAGCGGCGTAAGTAATGAAGGTACTTTATAAATAGTAGGAAACAGAAGATTATGTTACAACCCATAATTAAGTATGTAAAGTAAATAATAAAAGTGACAGGATCGTTGACGATAACAGAAATAAATATATTCTTTTAGCAGTTGGTTGTCGCAAAATATCCACAAAATATTAGCAATAATTTTAATATCTGATGAATCTTAACAAAAAATTAAATACGTAAATCAAGGCGAGATCAAAACAGTAAGAAAATCCATTAATATCATGTTGAAGTAAACAAACGTTATCTTCGAACTATGACTATATGTTGATTGTAATTGATGGATAAGTTGATGCAAATTGATCTGCATTCGACTTGTAATTTCGGAATCTGTGCACACGTATACGCTTTGTTTGTTAATCCCTGTTATTTTCTGTAAGTGTTTGGTGACATCACAACCATTACCATGAGCATTATTTACCTCATAAATGTATTGTATTATACTCGTTAATGAATTTTAATCATTTGAAGTATCCATGAACTAATAATAGGGTGTCTAAGAAATTCATATTCCTAATTTTAAAAAAATGAAAAAGATATTGGAAAATTAGAAATTGAAAAGCGAAAATAAAAATAATAATGTAATATGCAGACCCAGAGAGGAGAAAACATAATTTCACCTGAAGCGAAAAATATCACATATGGGACATTTCACGTGAAGCGGACAACCAAAACAACTTCAGTTTTTCAACTCTACAGCGCATGGCGCTATATCTTCAAAAACCCAGGAAATCGGTCGCTAGGCATCACAAAGAAAAATTCACGAAAAAATGGAACAATTTCAAAGATTGATTTTTTGTCATTGTCCGCTTCATGTGAAATGCCCCACATGTTGTCTGGTATTCAAGAACTATATGAAACATTTCTGCGTTCCCTCCTAGAAATCGAGTACATCTCTATACTGATAGGGATTTAATACTCGCTCATCCAATCACCAGCTTAGAATTCTACACTCTGGGTCACATCAAATCCGCTTAGTTCACCTCATCGTGTAGAAACGTCCTTACATCTCTGAAAGGAATCTCTGGCTGCCAGTCTGTGGTGGGATCGTCTTCGACGGAGCCTGCGGGAGTGGAGGAGTTGTTGAGACCACATCGACCGGCAGCGGGCTTCCGCACTTCTTCTTCAGACCAGAGGCGAGGGAGCACCGGACTCCCTCCCACGTAGACACCTTTCCGTGGCTTCCTCGGAGCTGTCTCTTTGATAAGGAACGTTTCCACACCGTGTTCCTAAAAGACGAATTAGGGCAAAGATAAAGCTCCAGTACCATCCAAACTTCTTACTTGAACCAACATGTTCTAAAAAAAGTAATTATATCAGTTTGAAAACTATACTTCACGATTAGCCTTAAATACATACGAGTATGCTTTTAGATTAATAAATTTTTTATAAAGCCGTTTTTAACATATTTACTCACAAAAAGTAGAGACCTTTTTCTTTTCCATGAACACAATAAATTAAACTTTTTTTTGGGGGGGGGGGAAATGTTTGAGGAAAACTACTGATCAAATATTTTTCTTTAGAATACAATTGTGTTGTTTTGATGATCATACAACAAATGCGCAAAAATGATAGGATTCAAAAATAGATTCTGATATTTTGTAATATGATATTTCGTAAAATATTATTAGTGGTACAAAATATATTTTCTCAGCAAAAAAATTACTCAAATACAAATACTACAGTGTATATAAACATCTTCAACAAAATCTTATATTCGTAAGAATATGAGGTATTTCAAGCAATTTTGAGATTTAATTGTACAATTTAACTCAATAAAATTCACCCAGTAAAGTCACATTACACAGATAATTAATTCACGCCACAAATTCAAGTACTATATCCGAACAACAATTTTAGAAAACAAGCTTTATCTTGTAAATATAAATCCTAGATTTACGACTATAATGCCAGAAATGTGTCAACCTAATCCCATTTTGTATCTCTCCCTCTCCTCTATTAAGCTTAATGACGTAAAATTTTAAAATGATATGTAATACATTAATGTGAGAGTAATTTAAGATAAATAGTAATAGAATCAACAAATTAATTTTTTATTTTTTATTTCCAAAAGATATTAAAGTTGGACAGTTTTTATAGAATTTCATGAGAATTGTGTTAGCAATACTCTCAAACTAGATTACTATAATGAAACAGAAGAGCATATTGTTACCTTGAGGTAAGGATCTCTGGTCTCGCCCTCTCCTGGTTCCACGTCATACTCCCCGTTGAGACACGTCAGCGTCGCCTTGGAGATGTGCACACGCCTATCAACATGGTGAAGCAATAGTATATACACATAGTTGTTTTTTCTGGTAAATTGAATCTTTAACCTGTGAAAATGAGTATGAGTGTTTCGTTTCAATCCGTACTATTTTGTGGAAGTATTTTAACAAAACTTATTTTAAATGTCGATTCAGTTAAGATATCAAGAAATAACTTTATTATATTTTTGGTTGAAAAATACACCATTTACTGATATTCTATTAATCAAACTTTCGGATATTGTCAGAAAAAAACCGCGACCGGATGTTGAAACTGAGCGAATATTGATGACTTCGTATCACATATAATGCATGAATGATGTGAATTTAATTTCTCTGTCACCTTCGTTCGTCACCATCATTCTCACATTCATAGTTTATTATTATTATTATTTTTTTCGTTTTCATTTTCATCTAAATCCCATTTTCTCGGCTATTATGCCATTATCTGGGTTACTTATCTATCTTTCTTTCTCGTTTTTCATCTTTGTTTCTTATTGCCGTCGCCGAACNAAAACCTAGTTTAGTTTACCTTGTTAGGCAGATGTGTATAAGAGACAGATATATATATATATATATATATATATATATATATATATATATATATATATATATATATATTACACACACTTTCGAGGATTTTATACCGTTCTTCTGTTTCTATATAATCTTCCCAGTTTCTGTCACAAAATATTCCCATTCTCTTCATGTTGCCTTGCCATATTGCACGTTCTTGCCCAAGTAAGTTACATGTATGGAGAATATGATTTACATTGTCCATCTCTGCTCCGCATGCACATATATTAGTCTCCGATAACCCCATTCTTTGTCAATATGGTTTATTATCTCCATGTCCCGTAATGATTTCCATTATTTGTGGTGTAGGAATGAACCATTTTTTTTGTTTTCACATGCAAATTTCACATTTGATATGAATTTGTGTGTTAACCTGCCTTCTTTCGCTTTATCCCAACGGATTAGCCAACCTTCCATTAGAGCCCGTGTTATTTTTCCCTTCCATCCACTTGTATTCCTGGTTATCTTTTCCTCGCCAATTTATACTTTTCCAGTGTCCTTAGCATGTTCTCAAATAATATTTGTTTAATTCGATGTCTATGGGTGGTATTTCGAGGATTGACTGCATAGACTTTGTGGAGGTACTTGCATAAGCTCCATTCCAGCATATTATGTATTCTTTCGAAACTTGTTAGTCGTCGTAACATGTGAACTAATTTTGATTTCGCATACCAAACACCTCTGCAATATAGTATTTGCGGTAACAATACCCCATTTTAATTAACTGTGTTGTTCCTATGTTATAACGATTTATCCCCATTCACATTAAGTCGTATATTATTCTTTTCAATTTATTTCCCATGTTATCCACGTGTTTCACAAGTGTTAGATTTTCACATTCACATAGTTGGATTCCGGAAAGAGGTGCGATAGCAAAAACTTTCAAGAGCCAATGTGTTCTGTCACTATTAACAACTGGGTATATGAACCGCTGACAGCTGAAAAGTAACATGTCCACATCCCCGTATTTTCCAGCCCAACATTTATCAATTCATTTTTATGAACTATTTCAGTTGTGAGTGGCTCGATGAATCATTTATCACAGAAAGGATTTTTTTTTTAAGTACATACCTAGCTATATCTTGAAGGTAACATGAGCCGCGACTGTTTTTAAGTGTCCTAAATTTTTTTAAAAAAGTGGAAGGGTAAACTATTTATGAACTCGTCAAATAAACTTTGGACATCGCGGGAATAAAACTTGAATAAAACAATCTCGAAGTTACACGGTCTCTTATGGATATAGCCTCTATAAGGACGGTTTTAAAATAAATTCTCAAGTTATTTTCTAAAAGAATTGATATAAAATGTAATCACACATGTAACAAATGCAATAGAAACGAACAGAATTTTCCTTGACTTTCCGGACAAATAAGAAAGTTATTCAAGGAACTTTCGCAAAACTAGAGAAATCTAGTCGAACAAGAGACCATTCTTCAAATACATTGTTTCAATTTAAACTATATAATTCATAATTCATAAATTAAGTTATAATGACAATTTATATATAGGCAACATTATTGAAGGTTTCATAAATATAGTTGTGTGCTTGACTAGCGTCTGGCGCGCTCATGCTACCATAAATATCCGTTTAAGTGTTTCAACGCAGTTCATAAACTTTATTGTAAAAAAAAAATGCTGTTGCAAACAGCGTATGATCACGTGGAGGACAACGAACTAAGTTACTCTCCAGAAACAAGCAAGGGACCATCTCATCAATTCCAATCAAGGGCCCAATGGCAGTGGCAGATTTAATAGTTATAAAAGAAATTATTTAATATATATATGTACTGTTATCTATTTATTATCCAAATGAATTGAAGATATTATGAGCAGTAAAAATTCAAGATGAATAAAATAAAAATTAATGACATTCTCGCCCATGGAAAATCCGCCACTACCCGAAGGAAAACTGGAGAAAACCCCGGGTCAGGATGGTTCTACGTGAACCTTTCCTCATTTAGATTGTCCTCAGGAAGATAATATAAAGTTGAAGACATGCTTCAAGAGAGCAAGCAACGCACCCTGGGATGCCGCCAGCTTCCAAATGGTTGGCAAGCGTCACGTCGTAGCTCCAGACGTCGAACTGCCACTTGCGGAGCCCCAGCACACCGCACAGCACGGAGCCTGAGTGGATGCCGATGCGCATGTTGAGATCTACGCGCGTGGAAGATCGAGCGGCCGTGATCGCTTGGATCATGTGCAAACCCATCTCAACGCAGCAGCGCGCGTGGTCGGGGCGCGCACGGGGCAGACCGGATACGCAGTAGTAGCAATCGCCAAGGAGCTTGATGCGCAAGCAATGAGTCTCCTGAGGGAAATAAGAAGATATCAGAACTATAAAGCGACTTCTAGTATTTGTAAATGAGAAATGTAGCGTGCTATTCAACATTATCTTCAAGGACCTATTGGAGGTAGGAGGTATGTGGTAGGACTACTGTTAGTAGGCGGGCCGGGCCGCTTAGCTGGGTTTACCGACACTTGGTCCACGTGGAGGGGTTAGTCGGAGTTGTCAGTAATAGTAAGAGTTAGTGTAACTAGGCGTTTTTGGAAGTGTATAGGAGGAAGGTTCTCTTTTCAATAGTCACAGCTATATACGAACTGGGACATTGAAGTGAAAAGTTATTATTTTGCCGGGAATTGAACCCCGAGTGTGTAGGTGACGAGCAAGCGCGCTTGTTCCTGAGCCACCGGAAGGGTGTCAAAGTACTGTAACGAAATCAACACGACTTTGAAGAGTATGGAAGCTTTTTTTAAAAGATGTTTATTTATTATCGTCTCCAACATAGCGGTGAGCAGTATAGCGTGGGTTCAAACATAGTGAGGTTTTCACAAACCTATTCCAGACAAATGTCGGTTCAGTACCATAAAATCCCCAGCAACCCAACACCACTTTCCCAATTCCCTCACCTACGTCACCGTTTGATACAATAGCCTGAACCTTGCCATATGACATTAAATAAATAAATAAATAAATAAATAAATAAATAAATAAATAAATAAATAAATAAATAAATAAATAAATAAATAAATAAATAAATAAATAAATAAATAAATAAATAAATAAATAAATAAATAAATAAATAAATAAATAAATAAATAAATAAATAAATAAATAAATAAATAAATAAATAAATAAATAAATAAATAAATATAATCACCGCTCCCAACAGGGTCATTATTAACTGGATCTCTTATCACAAAAGCTTTCTCGCTTCTTCCGTGGTTCCGATGGTGCGGTGGCTACGTCACGTTACTAGCCATAAGTCATGGTGGTGGACTCCATCCTTTACTTTTATTTTAATGTGTTCTTTCAGGTGTAGACGCCCAGGCTTTATTGAGTCTATGTTTCGGACATTATTTACCCGAAATCAGTGGCGGATCTGTGGGGCTATAGAGGACCCCCATTGGACCTGAACTCCTAACAGATAAAATTGAAGTTGATTAATGGGATACCTTTAAAAGAGTTACCAGATTAGTTAATAGTTATAATTGTTATTGTTATTACGAATATTTTTATTGTTATTAAAATATAAATTTTATTTTTATTTATAAACCAGATTAATGAAATTAATAATACCAGATAAATAAATTTAATGAATAATTCTTATTGTCATTAATAATACCAGACTGTTAATTGTTAATTATTTATTTGATACATTTTATTTTGATGTAATATTTATAAAATTTGTGGTGTAAAACCATAATTTTCAAGCAAAAATGTTCACCGGTTAGTCCCCCCCCCCCCATTAGGGTCTAGATCNCAATGCCATTGGAATATAGTCGAAATGTCGGAGACAATTTCAAGAAACCCTTCACGAAATACGTGAAATGCGTATCGTGAAAGTTGCCGGAATCATTAGTTTAAAACTAAATAAACACAACTCATAGAATTCTAAAAATAATTTTTTTTTTGTGGACCAAGAAACTAAAAACATGTTTTTTAACTATTTTGATTTAGTCATATAAAATATCATTAGGTATATGAGACAGTGTATGAACAGATCGACTTCGATTAAGAAATAATAATTCATGGGATGAAAAAAAGAAAAGAACAACTATGAAATCAAAAGATGTCTGGAAACAGTAAAATGTCTGAACATGTTATAAATTTCATTAGTTTTTTACTGTCAACGAAAAATGTAGAAATATTATGTAACACTTAAAATTGGAGAAATTATCCAGTTAAAAGTTTCAAATCATATTATAGTGAACTAACGGAGTCACAATTGCATCCTGACTACGTATCTAACTGTTGCAATCTTTAAAAAAACATTCTGTTTTGCTGCAATCTTAAAAGCGTTTATTAATTTATTCCTCCATATCTTTCGAGAAAAAGTTTCTTTTACGACATTTATTAATTCAGTTACACGAACCGTTGTTTCGAGATATATAAGAAAAATGGAAAATAAATATGTAAGAAAAAGCAATACTGTAAGATTTATTTTAATCCGTATACAGAAGCATCTCTAAGATAACCCAATAGGTGTATATATTTTTCTTGAAGTTCCTCCCTCTAAACCTCTTCATTAATACTTGTTAATATTCAAGTACATGGTGGCGAAAAATATAATTTTTGTAAGGGGATATTCTCCTTAACATATTTTTGGCAATAATAAACATTTTTATCGATTTTTCAATTTCATCATTTATTATTTTCGAATACGTCTTTTACATCAATTTTACATTAACTGGTAGGAAAAATTCTACTTATGAAGTGTTTATAACTGTGTTATTATTTATTTCACTTTCATGAATTCCATCCTTCTTGTATTGTTCTTCACTAATTCTATTTTCTTCATTAAACACTCCCTTTCATATAGAACTTCGTTACAAAATATTCCTAGACGGCAAATAAAATTAAACGAAAACAAACGGTTCAGCTACATACTGGGTCAATGAAATAGTCCCTACGGAATAGAGATAAAAAGGAATTCGTTTTAATGGTTCGTGAGTACGTGTCAACAAACAGTTTTGAAATAAATCTATTGTAAACAACAATTTTTTTCAATAATTAAATATTGGTAATAGCGTCAAAATGAAAAATCTTTACTTTATTATCAGAGGCATGATTTATAAGAATTTCCCACTTTTACTGAAGAAAAGAGCAGGTCCTATCTCGACAAAGAGCAAGATACTTCGTTGTTGGAGAAACACATCATTTTCTATAACACGTTGTCACTTTCTTTTAGTCCTCGCAGCGAAAGAAAAGTAACGAGATGTAACCAATGGAGCGAAAGCGCGGTGTTGTCATATGTCTCCTGCTGGGCGAGGTTTCACTGGATGGCGTGCCATGACATCCACAAAAAGAGACTCTAAACCGTTGAAAAGCTAACTTAAGACACTGTCCTTTCAGACAAAGAATAATGATCAATCCCTTTGTTCCTCACGGTTGGTATATCAATTATTGCCGGTTCTAGAAAGGTGACAGCATCCGAAAGTAAACTCACGAAGATTCTCCTGACACGAGTAAAACCTCCGCGTGTTTAAACCGAGAGGAAGAATCGGGAATCTAGCATTGTCTACTCGACTTTCACGTGGTCTTTAGGCTTCCTCATTCCTTTTCTTTCGCTGCGAGCTCTGTAGTGATTGATTTATCTATTTACAGGGGAACTTTATAAAAAATTGATACTTACCGCCGCTAGCTTGTCAAAGCGCGCGAAGAGGTCGTTCAGCACTCGAACGAGCTCTTGAGCGCTGCATCTACTTGCGAGAGCTGTAACACAATAAATGTATCTAAATGGAAAATCACAGACGACTATAGGAAGAAAATAAAGGTACTTCGAGAATGCTGTTATCTCACAAGACACATGAAAAGTAGGTACCTGCGTTTTAGCATTATCATCTTCATTAATGCATAAATGTCCCAGAAATTTGGCGTTCTTTTTCTGAGTATCCGGATGGTGCAAATTACAAATAAAGTATCGCACTTTAGAGCATTAACAGTTGTATTGACAATATACTCTTGTTTCTTCTTTCACCTTTTCCTTCCCAAAGTAACAGCATTTTAAAATTACACTAAGAAAAAATGCTACTTGACTCATTTATTAGAAAAGGATGTTCTCGAGTACGTAAGTCCTAACAAATGACAGTTCTGACGCTCGGGGTCCCGCGTTTGCCAAACACGTACTTACTAGATGTAAGTTCCCTGAGGGGACTTAAGGTTTGCAATTAACTCAGAAGACACTTACGAAAGATAGATAAGTATATTATTTAGCATTATATTAAAATAAATATTTCATGATTGGCAAGGAAAGGCCAGTACATTTCATATCGTACGTAGAAGAAATGTGTAGTTTTGAGATTTGTCGATGAAGAACTTCCGTTGAAAATTAATAATAATAATAATAATAATAATAAGGACTATAATTTTTATAGAAACCAAATGAAAATATATTGTTTAGACTATTCTCGTCGTCTAACGTATTGGTCTTATTGTGGTTTGTATGATCTTGTAAATAGGTCATAAAATATGACATATAGTGGTACCATTTAAAAATGTAAGTTTTACAGAGTTTAAAGAAATCATAAATTTGTCATAAATAATCATAACCTGACCTTCAAATACGAATCGTCGTAAAATAACATTACAGGTTTCGTTGGAAAGATCTTTGATAGAAATTATTCACTTTTGTTCATTCAATAGACAATTTTGATATCAGTCGAATTACTTGACAGCGGAGGTCTACGTNCTACGTCTGTCTTCACTCCCACAATCCCGCTGAGTGGTAGAGTGTGGGTTCAAACCTTGCTTGACCTAACTAGGTGAGGTTTTCAGTTGGAGTTTCCCCTCACCTACTCCAGACAAATGTCGGTCCGGTGCCATAAGTTCCAAGGTAACCGAAATCCCTCTCACAAGTTTAACGGTTAGGAGGAAGAGTAGGTCTCATGGCATGAACCTCGCCAAAAGACATTAAATAAATAAATACCCTCCTTTTATCTCTCAAACCAACCGAGGTGGAGAAAACCTACAGTAGCATTTACTCTCAATCAGAAAATTTTTATTTTCGTTTTTATATTTTTCTTGAGCCTCGGATCAGAGTTATGGAAATTAGCTCATGACTCATTCACGTTGGCGCTTTCCACCTCTAAACTCTTTCATTCTCAGAAAAGAGAACTTTGAAAATAGAAAAATGGAACTCACTCACCTGTAAAGCCTTTGATGTCAGCAAAGAGGATAGAGACGTTTTCGTAGCAATGGATGTAGATTTTGTGGAACTGTGACGGAACGAATGCTCCTTTTTCCTCCTCGCGGGCGATGTCTCGAATCATCTCCCGCGCCACGAAGTCTGGCAACACTACACAGCGTCACAATACACAGGATGGAAACAGAAGTGACAAGTGGCAATTCACACTAATATATAAATGCGTAACGCGAATGTCTGTCTGTCTCTTTTCTACCTAATCACGACTAAACCACTGAACCGATAGTGATAAAACGTGACAAGGAGATAGTTTAGAATTCATACACTAACTTTTATTTTCAAAATTTCTGATAATAAATATAGAAAAGGTTTTTGACAATAAATGTCGATAAAATCGGGAAAAAAGAGAACTAAACGGTTAGAGATAGGTGACAACTATGAATGACAATACTGTTTGCCTCAAAGAATTCTACGCAAAACTCTGCGACAGCATATATCTACCTACAAAAAGTAACCTAAATTATCGATAAAACGTCATTAAAAATAGAAGTGTTAAAATACTTAAATTTAAGAAGAAAAAATTATTCATCATCAAATTAATTGAATTATTTCTTATGTGCACTTAACAAAGATAAAAAAGTCTTCAAATCGTAGAATTTCGACGAATAGTTTCGATTTTACAAGAATTTTAATGAAATGGTGCAGCCGCGTTATGCCTCGGTAGTGAAAATTTAACCGGCGCGGCTCTCGCACGATGGTGTAGTGTATACAGTCAAATATTGTATTTATTATTATTATGAATTTGAATAATTAGGATGCTGTACATATTAAAAAAACAGTAAGGAAAAGTCTTTTAATCTTTCAGCATAGATAGATTTTATTTTTTCCTGAGTAAAAGAAGATTAGTCTTAGAAAAATCCCGAGAAACGCCGGGTAATCAGCTAGTTACTAAATATAAATCTCATTAAAAGAAAGAATATTAAACTCTCTGGTTAAGAACGAGGGAGACGGTTGGCAACTGTGTGACATAGAAGTATATTCAACCCCCAAAATTAGGGACGACATATATACAATATATAGACATTCCTTGATTTCAAAGAATTTGCGACGGAATCAATGTTGGCCCGGCGAGTGGCAAAAATGACTGTTTCTGGGCAGTTGAAGCACTCGATCACGACGAGTTCGGGTCGGCTAATGTGTGCGGCCACGAGAAAACAGCAATGAGGCAAATGATAAGAGGAAAAAAACATTAATACAATAAAGAAAAATAATATCAACTAAAAAGGGAAAAGTGAAAAAATTATGAGGAAATAACCAACAAAAGTGTAAACCCTGGTTAAAATAAAAAAGTACGATAAACGAAGAAAACTAGGAAAGATCCATCCCAACAATTCCCATGAAAGTCCAGTAGAATAATTGAAGCAATTAACTTGTTAGAATTAACCAGTTTGAATATATTCTAGTTCCAGGTCATCATCTTCACTTAAGCAGGCAAGTTAAGACAAAGACAAAGAAGAAGGAAGAAGATACACCTTTAAAAAAGTGAGAGCAATTTAAGAATTCAGTAACAGAATCAAATAAATTTTTTTTCAAATAACATATAGCTTTTTTTGACTAATTGTAAACAATTTATAGTGTGTCCCACTCAACTTTCCAATCATACAATTATCCAATTGTACTTCTTACCAAAAAATTATAGAAGGAAACAACCTGCTTATCGATAAGAACTCTGAAAAACGTTATAGAAAAGAAAAGGAAGATGTATCGATGACATATTTAACAGTAAAATGTTTCAAAATATTAATCTTCAAAACCTTACAAAAATTGGCAGTTACCTACAAATCTGTAAATTCAAATGTAGTGTGCTTGAACCATTATCTTCCACGCTGAACTCCAATTCCGTCGTTGGTTAAATTCAAAGAAAGCACCTCTAATATTGGAATCTGTACTTAGACTGAAATGTGCAATAAAAATGTTTATAACAATGTAATATTTATTTCACTAAAATTTTGAATTTTAAGAAACTGGAAGTGGAGAGAGGCAAGTAAATTACGTCGGAATGAGGTGTCCGGAAATAGGTTTCTTTTCCTACTCCCTTCGAGGTCAATTCTCTATTTTAGTTTGGATGCATTAATTTGTTCGTGAGTTATCGTATAAACAAAATTTTTCACACACACTTGTACGACATTAGAAATCATCAGAAAAATTTGAAAATAGTCATCTGGAGCAAATTGGTATAATTTGAAGCGATTCCGATTTTTTTCGACCGATTAAAATGCATTCCTTATACATATTGTAAAATTGGAAAGCAAAAACTGGTACTGAATATATTGCGATACAAAACGTGTTAAAAATTATTTTATTGAAATGCTTTGCAGTGAAATTTCCCTTTTTAATGGCAGACATTTATCTATACGGGACATTAATGCATTCCCGTCCCGAATTTAAGTTACTAAGTACTTCCGGATAGCAGATAGTTTCCGTAACAGACGCGGTTAGTCAGTTTTCAGTCGACTAGACTCTTTATAACGCTCTACAAGGCGAAAGTAAATTGAGCTGTAATTTATAGTTAACCATTTTCTCTCCTTTTGATCGAAGACGAAAGAAGTTGGGTAGTGTGGAATCAGCTGGATGATGGCTTGCCTTTCTTAAGTGATCGTTACGATTAATGGAGAATATCTTGAGAGCATGAAAACAGAGCAATAATTGATATTCTATCAATGTATTACAAATCAAAACGGGGAATTCCGTCAATAAATTCCAATAGCTTATATAATGTCACCAGCAGTCGACAAGAAGCGATGGTAACAAACCACTTGCAGATGAAACATTCCGTAACGTCTCACTACGAAAAAAATTGTACTAAGCTAATGTTACAAACCAAACGTTTGTAAGGGGTTTATTTACACATTCTCATTTATTATGTACTTTGTTATTATTTATATTTCATGAGAATTGAGTTATTTATTGTTTGTTTATAAATATTATGTGTCTATATAAACATTCTTTGTATATAGACGCTCGGTGCAAGTACCTTGCACTTTCCATGACATAGTATAAATACTCCGTGCCTATATAAACATTCTTTGTATATAGACGCTCTGTGCAAGTACCTTGCACGTTCCATGATATAGAATCATTGAAAACACTCACTATGTACGTTCCTTGACATAGGATCATTGAACGCACTCCATATGCACGTTCTGTGTACAGCTATATATACCGCTACGCTCAACGTCCAATTATCCATTCCACAAGTATCCATTCGTCGTGTACGATGTTACTCCGCGAGTGCGTCCCCGTATCGTGATGACACTCTGAAACCTGATCAAGTCTACCTATTGTGACTTTACCGTTTATGGAGTCTCAACATTATTCGCCTTCGGGCAACTTAGCGCCTTAAGGCCACCATTCGCCTACGTGCAAAAATAATCCATTCCGTTCTTCGCGTTATGAAGCTCAACGTACAAGTATCATTCCTCGTACAGGGAGGACCACTCCCTACGCCGCGTGTGATATTATGAAACATACGTTTCATTGATAACTTTTTAGACCATGTTTTCTTTATAGAAATCATTTACCTGTTGTGCTATACAGTAAATAGTGCGACGCTCATAGCAAAGCGACTTCGAATACAGATGATCATAAGTATTTTCTAGTTACAGCCACATGCTCACCAAAGCTACAAGGCCAACTGGAATAACTCAACATTCCGACAGCAGACCTCGGCCAGACATCTGCAGGCAGCCGGAAAAGCAGTACGATAAGGAAACTATTCCAACGTGCAACTATAATTCTTCACTAAGTACGACAAGGAAGCAATTCCAAAGTACTATTAATATTCCTCGTAAAGGGAGGACTACATCAGATATTAATCTGATGGATCATAAATCCTGCACTAATTATATGGTTTTTATAACCTATTCTAAAGTAAATAGCAGGTATTTTTTGTATGCAACTATTAGTTGATGTCGGGGGGATGTTCTCAAAAACTTGAGTCCAAGGGCTTTTTTTATTATTACGTGCAGATTACTTACAATCGCACTTCAACTTTGTTCTTAACCATTCGTAATTCTGTTTAAATTGGGAAAGGGGTACTAAAGGGGATATTTCATAAACTATCGTTTATGTTTAAATGTATTCAAACTCCGTAGGAAGTGGTTCTCCTCGGAGCGTCAGCTACCCACAACAACTGACTTCAATATTGCAAATACCAGGATCAACTCTGTAATTCTGCTTTTGTAGACTTAGGAAAATATATGTATACATGTTATTTGTAATAAATGTAAGTTTGTGAATCTGAAGCGTGTCCAAAAAAGAATCCTATTCATTTTTACCTTCTCCATGCTCGTTGAAACACACGAGTCCCCCCTGTATACTGTCTATGATTACTACGAATGGCTATTCGTTTGTAACAGCTAATTAACACATGATTTGATTTGTAATGTGTGCTGAAATGTTAAATCCGCCTCTGCCTTAGGGGCCTTGATCGGAAATGATTGGATGGTCCCTTGCTTGCTTCCGGAGAGTAAATTAGTTTCTTGTCCTCCAGGTGGTCATACGCAATTTGTAACTACCATTTTGGCAATAAATTCATTATTATTATTATTACTTTCCCTTTTGAATTATTGGGGTATTTGAGAGGCAATTGAATTCATTAAATCTATTAAATACCACCAATATATTGAGAACATTTCATGGTCCACATTGGGTCATGTGGCTTCGGATGCACAATAGCCCATGGAAGAACACGTGACACTGTACAGTGAATAGCTTCATTTCTCTTTTTCTTTCCATTCCATTGTAGTACTTGTAAATGGGTAGTGTGTTATTGAAGCTTATCTACATGAGCGACAGGAGGTATGAAGTGGGTTGTAGGCTATTGTTAGTAAGTGGGCCAGTTAGCTGGGTTTGCCAACAACTTGGCCCACGTGGAAGTGATAGTAGGAGTAGTTAGTAACAGAAAGAGTTAGTGATACTAGATATATTAGGAAGAGGATAGAGGAAGGAGAGTTCGCTTTTCAGTGGTCGCAGATGTATAAACTGGGACATTAAAGTAAAAAGCTACAGTTTTTTTTTCTGACTCACCGAGAATTAACCCGGAGTGATTCTGTGGCAAGCAACCATGCTCTGGGCTACCGGAGAGGCTTTTCTCTTTTCGGCGCTACAGTGAGCATACGATTGATTTATTTCGCAGATATTTTACTATCTGCTCTGATATAAATATCAACAGTTATTTTTCGACGGCGCCTTAAAGTGAACGAAACAGAGTAAAGGGTAGATGGTTTGCAAGCCAGGAACTGCATATTCCAAGTGAAGAACTATTTCAGGAGAGAATCTGCAGAGTTTTCTTGTTTATAAACATTGCCAAAGTATACGAGTTGACATCCGAAGCGCCAAAAGTAGTGTAGCTAGGGAGAGTAAATTTGTGTAGTATGCTAAAATATCTCTGTATTCGTCAGCGCGGTCATGAACATTAAAGGTGACGACGATAATAATGATACATATTCACCTCTGATGGCTGGTCGTGAGAAACGAGTGACTGAAACGCTTGCAGTGTGGACCCTACATCCGCGCGCTCTAACCTATTACTATTAGTCCAACCACAGACGTTATATGCAGGCGCGCTTCGGCGAGCGATTTCGCATGGGTGTGTGACCTAGAGGGATATGACAGGGAATGTCAATTTTGATAAGAAGCTCCGAGCATAGTGTAGAAGAAATAGTCACTTCTTCTACATATCATCATAGGATAAACCCCAATAAGCATGCAAACGCCATTACAACACGTATGTTTTCAAGACAAACGACGATTGTTTATACCCGAACGCTAAACATGCAAGGCCAACACATTGGACAAGGTGAAAAAAGCAGTGCCTTGGGCCCAAAGAGCGCATAAAACAACTTTCATGTGCGCATAAGTAAATTTAGTGCATCATGAAAGTTCCAGAAGATAACATTGTGAAGAAAGTTCTAGAATGACAAATGCTGCTCCCAACAACCATCACCACAGTGAAATACGTTGTTGATTACAGTCAAGAACTCCCATTCTGCGTTAGGTCCGTGCCCGAGTAACATCGGTCTCCGTCCAGCGACTAGTCCAAGCGACACGCACATGCGCTGCATTGATTGCGAGAAAAGGCTACTCACGGTGAAGAACCATCACTACAACGTGTGCACCTACAACGATGAGATATACTTCCATCCTGTGATTTCGTGCCAAATAGAACTAACACTCCAAGACTTCTGCTTCAAATCACCAGAATCAGTGAGTTACGGCAGAAAACGATTTGAACTCTCTGTTAGGAATCAGCTGACAATTCTCTTACGTGCCCGCTGTCCTTCGGCACCTAGATATTTCTTCACTATTGTTCTATGTTATTTATATTAATCAGAAATAAAACTTGTCCTGTATCTCGTTGTGGAACATCTTTCAGCCATTGAAATCTGTGAAGCAACACGAGGTACCATAACGCCCGGAACAATAGAAAGGTAATGTTTGCTGCGAGTCTCTGGCTGTTTTCGAACAATCTCCACTGCGGCGATGAATGTACTAGTAGAGATACTGCCTATTGATTTACATATTCAGAAGATTAGATGTCGGAGTAACCTTGCGCAGAGTGGTGAGGTACTATTGAATGAGACAAGAATATGATGCTGTGAAAAGACGTCAAGGAAAAGAATAACGGACTTCCTAGTATTGACCTGGCAAACACGATGGAATAGAGGAGACACAGGACGAGAAACGTATGCATATACTCGAAAGCAGATTTTGTGAGGAAAAATAGGAAATGGTTTGACCCGTCACGGGTAGTGATTGAATTTTTGACAGACCACGGGGATTTTGCTTTTTACTTGAGACGTTTCGGGAAAAAACATGATGAGATGTGTGGCTGTGGACTGGGTGCGGAAACACCAACACATATGCTATGGGACTGTCCCTACTACGCTCAAAAGAGAGCTTCTTACATACGTGAAATGGGCACAATAGATATTATAATAGAAATGAATAAATAATAAATACAGAAGAAAAATACCGGGTATTCCAAGAGTTTGGGTGTGAGATAGGTGAATTTGGAACTGTACACCGGAGATAATAAACTTATTGGTCAAGGTAGGATAGGATAAGATTAATTTCGTCCATATAGCTTTCATATGGACCACTGTCTATACAAGTGCAAACTAATATCTGTTATTTATTCCGATAGCGAGTCTGTGTATTCAGGAAAGTACCCACGAATCAGCTCCAGAAGTCACTCCGCTACTCCAGGAGTCAGTGTGGCTTAGTGGGTAGAGCGCTGAGTTGCTGACTGGATGACCGGGTTTCAATTCCCCATCGGGTAGGGATTTTTCATCTCATCTCAAAATCGGACTCTCACTCCCAGGTCAACTCATCCTGCTGTAAAATGAGTACCGGATCTATCCCGGAGGTCATAGCAGCCGGAGCGAGATGCTGTTCGTATCTCCTCCTCCTAGTGCCGAGTCCTGGCAATTGCGAAGCTCTACGCTTGGGCACCTTCCGGGCCTGTTGTGGGAGAGTTTGAGGTTTGAATCAAGACTAAGTACGCTTATGAAGCGTCGGTACTGTAGAAAGACACGATGTCAACATGTAAATGGAACCTCACCTGACAGTAACAACCGCTCTTGTCGCTCGTTCTCGTGCTGAGTGCGGCATCTCGCTTCCATAGAGCGATGTGTCTCTAGGAACGCCTTCCGTTGCCCGCGGTCCGTCAGGAACTTGGTGTACATGCCCGCGGCGTTGATGGCGGTGTAAAGTAAGGCGGCGGCAGCCAGCTCATCGGCGGCCAGATGCGTGCCATGCGCCAGCTGCTGCACTAGCTGCCACACCAGCTGAGCCGTCGACCCCACCACACCTAGCACCACGCACCAACGAAGTGGGAGAGGTAGCAGAGCGTACGTTGCGAACTCCACGAACAGCATGTACCACACGAGCTGCGCGCCGCTGGGGAATCCATAACCCTGGCCGGTGCAACCTGTGGAGCGCCACAAACCTTTTTATGTATATGTAATAACCAGAGCACAGATTTCGCATATTTTCTTTTTTGATTTTCTACGGGGATATTCTTTGAGGGATCAATTTCGTGCATTTTAACCTCGTTGGGCCAATTTAATATAATTTAATAATGCATGTAAATGCATTTTTTTAGATTTTCATTTGCATATAACTTTTTCATATATTACATTTCAATATTTTTATTTGAACTTTGTAACTTTTAGGTTATGTGTAATGGTGTACTTATCAGTAGAAAGGTGCCTAAATTTGAGAAATTGATAAACTGCACAAGAAAGATCCAAACAACCGTGTCACGCTAAGTCTACAGAAAATTATAAGAGTTCCAAGACTATCACAACAAGGCATTAGTACAACGTCCAATGGCCAATTTCTTAAGAAGGGTGCAATGTGAGATTTTTTTGTTTTTTATAAAGGAATGGTTTTCTTGCATGTAGGCCAAATAAAACAACATTTATGTTTTCATTACGCCGACGTTTCGACCTTTGTTTTTTGTTATTTATTAGTTTGCAATGTTCCAAGTTATCTCGTGAGTTAAGTCAATTATGTCCCGAGGAGGAATACAAACAGCATAGCAGACAGCTCTCTAAAGAATAAGTGGAGATTGGTTTTAGCACCTTTCACAAATTATGAGATTTTTGTTTCACTTTCTACTTAAAGTTGTATATATTCAAGAAAGTTTTATTTATTATAACAAAGAGTTACCATTTCTTCCTTTCTATAAAGTTTAAAGAAAAAAATGTGTAACGTAAATAATTTTTTTAACAACTTTATGTTCACTAATTTAGTACTTTGCACCATTCTACTGATAAGTATACAATTAATCAAAATTTATATGCATTGTTAAAACATGATGTATACAGGTGAAAGAGCTCAGTGGAATTATTCGACTAACCCAATTTACACCTACACTTTCTTAGAAATAACTAAATTCCTACGTAACTTGTTCTTTAAAGTGCATATTTCGAGCGCGATTTAATTGAATTTCTGGTGCGTACATTACACATTTTAGCGTATATTTGAAGTGCACATTTAGTACTTTTTATTGTATATTTTTCGATTTTTTGGAGCATATTGTAATATATTGTACGAATTAATATGAAGATTGAATTGAATTTTATTGATTGATGTGGCTCAGTCCTTAAGGTCTGCTCTTCTACCATTTCACATCAATCTAGATACACAGTGAAATTTTTAATTACAAAATATATTCTATGAAATTTTTATTTTATTTACAAGGTTTATTCGTATAAGATGACCATTATTCGTTAGAGTGGAAAAAGTGAACTGGTTTTACAAAAGAATAAAATAAATTTAGACTATAATAAACTATTTGAGAACGCAAAACGAATGTCTATTAAAAGTAAACATAACTACACTCTAACACATCTCAGAATGATTTATCCATAAGAAATAATGGTTATTTATAAATTACTTAAGATTTCTAATACCTTTATTGAATAAGGATTTTTCCAGAAGCCGAAAACAGTAATATATATATATAATATAATATATATCAAAGAAAGAAAACGTGTATGATATCAGACCGCAAATTGGAAATTTCAGAATGACTGGAAGGGATTGGTCAAAACAATACAATTGATATCGTATAATCCATACTAATATACAGGTGCGTAACAAAAAAGTGTGCCTGTTTAGATCACGATTAAACCACTGAACTGATCGTGATGACATTTGGCAAGGAGATGTGGATGTCCAGGATGAAATGGCAAACTTTTATTTTTTAAATGTGTGATAATAAAGATGGAAATGGTTTTTGACAATAAATGTCGAGAAAATCGGGAGAAAAGAGAGTTATATTCGCTTACGCTGCCAAAACGGTTACAGATAGGTGACAACTATAAATGACAATATTATTTGCCTCATTTGCCTCAGAGAGCACTTCAAAAACAATCCGCGACAGCAATTGTCTATCTCCAGATAATAACCTAAATTATCTACAAATTATTAACAATAGAAGTGTTAGAATACTTTAAGAGAGAAATTTAAGAAGGAAAAAATCAAACATAATCAAATTTATTGTAATATTTGTTTTGTGCATTTAACAATGATAAAAACTTCTTTAAATCGCAAAATTTCGCAAATAGTTTACTTTTTAAAATAATTTTAATGAAATAGTGCAGTCGCGTCTGGCGTCGGAAGCGAAAATGCGACTGGCGTGGCTTCCTCGAGATGGTGTAGTGCGTACAGTCAAGTTTTGTATTATTATGAATTTGAACAAATTGGGTGCCGTACATATTAAAAAAACCGGCAAGTTACAGTATTTTGTTCTACAATATAGAGAAATTTAATTTAATTTTTTCTGAGAAAAGATGACAAGTCTAAGAAGAATCTCGGACAACGCCGGGTAATCAACAAGTCTCGTATACTTGGTAATTGTGGAGCTTTAGCAACATTATCAAAGCCTTTCAATTTATCATGCCTAGTCTCGTATAATTTGACGTAACAACTTTTAGATTCCGAGAAAATTGAGTCTCATGATAAATCTTGTAGACTGTAGAGTTAAAGCAAGAGAGTTAATCTTTCTTGCTTAAATCTTTCATTCGCTTAAATCTTTCATCACTGACCTTGCGCATTGAGCAACAGCCAAGTGGCGCCGGCCGCCCAGTGCAAGTAGTTGTTGGCGAAGCAACGCCACCAGCCGAGAGCACACACTGCTCCGTTGGCGAGAACGCATCCCGCCGTCCATGATGCGTCAGTAGGTGACGGATTTTCACAGCCCACTGCCCAAGCGATCGCTGCCAACGCGCTCTTCAGCGCCAGATCCACTATGTTCACCACGATGAGCGATCGCTGGCGCTGACGGTGCGAATACCTGCGCCAACATAGTTTATGATCTTCCCCGCTCCGCCACCAGAAATCAATCGAAGAAGCTCTAAGATTATGCAGTAAAACCTCTTTATCCGTCACTCTATAATCCGACATCTTGACATTGATATTTTTTTAAATCGCTGTTTCCAATTAATATTCATGCCACGCCTTTGAAGTTTGATGTTTGTTGTGACAGTTTGCTACATATAAAAATCTGTATACTACTTTTTTAATCTAAATGAAAAATTAAAACTATATATTTGAAAAATTCTCGTTTTCTCACGACTCAGGTCCTTAGTGGGCCGGATTAAAGAGGCTCTATTGTACCAAGGGAATACAGGATCGTCGAGAATACCCAGATTTTATACAGATACCAAAAAGATTGAATGAATTTAGTTTTAAGTTTTAGATCTGCCTTAAAAAACTTTTATATGGGTGTCATTTGTAACTCATTTCATTGTCATATTTTCATTAACATCATAATTTGTCACATTGTTGTCAACGGCACTGTATTCAATGCCTGGATTAGAAGAGGGGGACCCGTAACTTGGTTGTCCGAAACCCGGACCTAGCCTTCTAGACATTTTTCAGTGGGCATACCTAAAAACATTGTAGGTGTTAAAAGGATAAGGAACGTCCAGCATCTTAAAGAGAGGGTCTCTACAGTTATTGCAACTGTAATACTAGAAAAGATAACGAGCTGTCAAGTATATGTAGATGGAAACTTAAAGAATAGATAGCATACTGTCAAGATATCATCAGAGGTACTATTATCTTTAAACTTTTCTGATCCTTTTTAGACGTCACTCATATAAAGTATTCATTAAATACTTCCTTAAAAGTAACAGTTGAAAATCTGGGCATTCACCGATGACCTTTTATAGATCGAAACATAATTCAGGTTTTCTCTTACAACTTCTCTTTCATTTCAATAATTTTGAAGTATGTTATTAACTTAATTCTCTCAAGAACAACTTGCAACAATTTGACGTGACAACTTTTAGATTCCGAGAAAATTGAGTCTCATGATAATAATTCTTGTAGACTGTAAAGTTAAAACCATTACAATATATCGTTTACTCAATAACCTTCAATGATGTATATCACAGACTTCAATAAATTTTCCTACTTTCAAATTTGACAGTAATTATTTTATTGACTAGTCAGAGTGGCACTCATATCAAAATTACTACACACTACTCAGTTGGTCACTGATGCAATTACACAACACGGTTTCTTTCCGAAACCTATCATTTTATTTTATAATAGGAATATGCTACGACGCATATTATTGATGAGATAATATTAATAAGATAGAGGATCGAACAACATCCATAACTTCTATGTCTTACTAGGGATCATAACCAAGAATGTTTGGGGCAGATGTTATCTCTCTACAACTTACATCATCAAATGCAACGAGGGTAAAAGAAATTGAAAATCATTGCAGAACCGTCAAGGCATGAATATGTACTCGAAACCAGACATTAACAAACCCAAAATAAATTCCTAACCGACGGGTAGTTCATTTGATCAATTTATAGATTTTACTAACATTGCTAAAAACTATTACAGATTCAGGCGTGAATTTCGAACAGGGGTAAAATGAGATTAGAATTATCACTTTTTTAGATAATTACGGGACATTATCTTCAGTATCAAATCATCTGACGAATTCGCATAAAAAGTGCTTTATTCTGAAGACTAAAAAGAGAAATCGGATGAGGAATATTTAACTTAAACCTCATATAACCATATTCTGTTTCTTTGATTGCATTACTCACCGATGAACGTACAAAATCAAGTTGGAAGGTAAACATGAAGATAAAAATAAATATATCAAAATACTTCATGTACACACGAAAATATATAGTTCTTCACGAAGAAATTTTATAAAACTTCTTTCGGTTTTCTGAAATTTTATGAAGCAACATTTCGATTGGCTCCTTTATAGTAGGTACTGAACATAATATTTGTCTCAGTGAATCATTTGACACCTCTCAATACTGACGCTCGGAATGATCCAGTTATGAAATGCAGACTGCAAGAAAAAGTTTCTGGATCACGTCTATAAAAGGAAATTGAATTAAAATATAAAATTCTATCTCAGCCAATGCTGCAACGGTCAAGTTACTTATCTATATTCACAATCCCCTGATAGCATTGATCTTGGTGCATACCTGTACACAACGGCACACAGCTATTCACAAATAACTCAATGTAATTGGTTCGCACAGTTTATTCGTGGAGCTAACTGAACGACTGTGCAAAGATCAAATCTAAGTAGCCCAATTTTTAACCAATTTAGATTAATATAAATCTAGCCAGTAAAATCTTCATTGGCACAGAAATATTTTAACATATCAACTACAATATTAAACTTATTATTCAAATATGATTACGTACCATTATGCTAGTATCTCGTTGTTTCGTAAGGACTTTTGTAAGATTCATCATTTGTTTTATTAACCCAATTACGTATTAAACATGCTCGGGAGAGAGTTCATTAGCAACTGATATGTATCAGTTTAATTTAATTTTATCTCTTCATCTGTACTTATCATGCAACATAGGAAAAGAGGAAGGGTCTGAGTTGATTTTTACGTTAATTTAGAAACAGAAAATGACATTAATCAACAGAAATTCAGAACTAAATACTGGAAATTGGTGATGTAATGATTTTTCGGTTTTTGTAATAAATTAATACAAGCGCACTTAAATCTCCGCATTTGCAAATCCGCACTCGTCGGAAATTTTCCAGAAATTAAGCTTATATTTAAGGAGACATAAATATTGAGTATATTTCAGAGTTGAAAGATGAAAAATGTTAATATATTTGCAACTGAATAAAAACATTTAATGAAAAATAATCTAAGGTATGAAACATCAGAGTAGGCTAATAAATAAAACTTATTTTAGGTAGCTTTCATATTATAAAGAAATCAATATTGTAATAATTACAGTATGTATTTATTAAATAATTTCTTTTATAAGTATTAAATCGCCACTGTATTTCGGCTCTTGATTGTAATTAATGGGATATCCATTGCTTGTTTCCAGAGAGTAACGTAACTCTGGCCGGGGTTTTTCTCCGGTTTTCCTTCGCGTAGAGGCGGATTTTTTTAAATGAAGACTCGCTAGGCTTTTGCCTAGAGGCAGTATCTATTGAAATAACTATTCGTGAATGTAGTGTTATTTGATAGTTACGATTTATCAACTATACTTTCCGAATGATCTATAGTTTGATAATAATACGTACTTGTGAAATGACTTTTTTGTGTTTTATGAAATACAAATTTATTGGTATTATGTTAATACTATAACACGTGCCAAACTATTTTTATTGTTAGGAGTGTATTGAAATGTTAAATCCGCCTCTGCTTTATTATCGGAATTGATGGGATGGTCTCTTGCTTGCTTCCGGAGAGTAAATTAATTGTCCTCCATGTGGTCATGCGCAGTTGGTAACTGCTTTTTTTACAATTGATAATAAATAATAAAGTTGATTGTCCCCCACGTGGTCATATGGAGTTTGCAACTGCTCTTTGACAATAAAGTTTATTTATTAATTTATTTGTCTTCTTCAAAGACTTGTATAACCAAGTTCACTTGATTTTTCGTCTTTAAAGATGGATGATTGTAAAACATTACAATGCAATGATGTGAAAGAACCTTCATATCGCGAATGAACTATTCAACTACAGTAGAATCCCTCAACACCGGTCTCGGATAACCGGTCTTCGAATTATCTGGTATATCCCGTTAAGCAGTTTTTTCTCTGTCAGTTATTATTCTCTGATAGGTAGTGACTCAAATATTGATTACAATAATAAAACACAACATCCTATTAAACAGACAATTAATTATATTTCACAATTAATTATGTCATTACAAAATTTCGACCCTGATATGAGTCATAATCAGGTAAAGCTTCAAGGTCTCGGTCCAGACCAGACAGGTTCAGAGTGGTTCTACTGCACGACTTTGTTTGGTAACCATAGTTCAGATTTGGTTTAGTGTAGATAAAGAGACTTGAGTATTGTAAATAGGAGTATGGCATGAGATGGAGAGAGGAATGCAGGATCAATAAATTCTCTTTGTGAGAGTTGTTAGGACGCGACATTATTAAAAGACATGAACTCACCGTTGGTAGGCGAGTTCAAGATGTGACGCTCGGAAGCCAGAACTGAGGGACGGGAAATATACCCCACGCAGCACCCAGCCGCGTTTGAAGGCTTGCATCTGCGCGTCGGCGGCGGCTGAGTCCCCTGCGGGTAGCGACGGTGGCGGTGGCGGGGCAGTTGGTTGCTGCGGGGGTGGAGAGAACGGCACGGGGGTCGATCTTTCCTTGATCCCGCAATCGGGCATCGTGACCACAGCTGGAGCGCCGTCGCCCGGTATGCGAGAGGTCGTTTCGCAAGCCGGAGCCAGGAGGCACACCTCCTGCAAATAATTTGTTGCAATGGCGTTTGTGGGGCAGGGGTGCAGAAGATGAAAACCATACGCTTGGGGAATGTAATTTTTATGAAAAGGAGCGATCTAAATTTCTTTAATATTTCACACAAAGCCATATTTTGAGAAAAAGAAGGGGAACCAATTCAAAAATTAGCAAAATTTATTTATTTTTAGATTACATGACAAAAATTGGAACTATACGCAATGCCATAAAGATGGAAAAGAAAGTGAGAAACGCAGTCAGATGGTAGAGTTAAGAAGAGGAAATTCAAAGATTCAATGTAACAGGAGACAGTCTCCCAAATAACATAAAAATAAAGCGTTAGACAGCCATATACCGAGTAAAGGGTTTAATTCCCAAGTATGCAAGGTACAAGTTCCAATTTTTAATCCGGGGAAATGGAGAAAATGAGAGAGAAGGGTGAAATTACCTGAAGAAGGCAACAAAAAATGACTGTGTTGTACAGAAGGAGGTCACACGGTCTGTTATCAACTATATCGAAAACGAAGACTCCCAAGTACACAAATGAGTAATAAAAATGTGCAAACAAATGTTGATTTCACAAGATTTATGAGTTCATTTCATTTTCAACGTATCATTTATCAGATTCATTGTGAATAAAAATATTGCATAAAATATTACACATTGTGAAGAAAAATATAGTATAAAACACTGGAAGTGCAAAATTACTATTATTACATCTTTCAATAGAAAAAGTTGTCAAGAGAGAACTTCCTGTTGTTTCAATTCTATTGAGTATTTTTTTATTACTTCAGTAATTTTTTTTATTTATTTCTACTTGTTTTAGCTACTGGCACTATTTCCACTGCATAAATCTTATTTCATTCAAACGTTAAAAATGTTTCTTGAAATTATTTCATCAAACGTTTTGTCCTTAAAAGTAATTTATTTCTTAAACTGATGTATATGCGAATTAATATGCTCATATGTCATCCGGCAGAAATTACAGATATTTCATGAATTTTGAAAGCCTCTGTCGGTTGCATTTGAAACCATAAAATGATCGAATTCATTAAAGAAGTAGATTAGACTTCACATTTTAACTAAGGTGAATACATAAGGCAATTTATAGAATAATTCATCATTTTTTACCAAGTGATATGAACTTGACATATCTAGTTTGCTTTCTAATACTTCCAGTGGTATGTAAGACACTTTAAAATAGAAAATCATATCACTCGTCTTCACCTAATTTTTCGTAGAAGTACAAGTTTTCTAGTCGTGAGTGACATTGAAGTTCTAACGTAATAAAAATGTTCTGAGAAGAATGGGTTCTACCCTTGGGAAATATTTTACATGTTTTCAGTGATTAATAGAAAAATATACCTATTCAGATGTCGAAAAAATAAGTTTTTATTTATTTTCTTACTTTCTTATTGTTATTATTACACCAACTTCATCAATATTTTGGATACAGAACAATTCTTTGTTGTTGTGTATACCCATTTTTACATCGCCATTATACGGGTATTGTTTAAGGTGATATTATTTATTTTATTTTATTTTATTCCTTATGACGAGGCTTAGACAATGATGTCTAAGAGTGACTTGGACGAGGGAATTGGGAAGGAGAGATGTTGCGTTTTCGGGGAACTAGCGCTATATAGAAGTAGCGCTTGTTAAAAAAAATATTTTCAGATTCGTAAGCATTAAGGTCTAGAAGAGCCTATATAGTCTCAAGTTATGCGATGATGTCCCGATATTGTATGTATGAATGTATGTTCGAAGAGAGTTTGAAAATAAGTTTAATTTGGAATCAAAAAAACACCAATAAATTTAGAAAAAACAGTAAGTCTGCAATGAAAATATGCGTCATTTGTTTCGAATAAAGAGAAATATGAATATCATTTGTTGCGATATCAGAGCAGTAACGACGATGGTTATAGAACTCCCATTTCAAAGTGTTCAGTAGTTGTTGAATGCGAGCGGCAGCTTGTGGTACGCTAAGCGTTGTCGCGCGAAGAACACGTCACGTTCTTTGATGCGAACGGTTCTTCTGATATTCTTTAGGGTTTCACAAAAAATTGCCGTAATTGTGATGTATGTCTACAGCAATATTTTTGTCCGCAGAAAACCAACCATAGAGTGAAATTCGGGATCGAGGGATTTCTCAATGGAAGCGGTATCGACTGATCGTCCTTTTAAACTAACACTACTTATCTTGTCCTTACTCAGCTTACACAGCTGTGGATGGATTACGCCACTATACCCACACCTCCGTGCTTCATAGGTAAAATAAACTTTCGAATCTACCCTCGTATGTGTTGAGTGTGCGTCGACGATTGTGTTCCCTCTATAACTTATTGATAAATCTAAACCAAACATTAGAATTGAAGTTGGTTCCATATTGAATATTTCTATTTAAATACCCCGTTTCTAGACACTTCATTGAGACAAATATCCAGAACTCACTTCCCATTTCTAAAAATTACAACTTTTGAGTAAAGTACTGTGATCTTCATAAGGTCTCGATTTGAGACCAGCGAGATATATAATTGTGGTAGATACTAAAAGGCTTGAGATATTCTTGTAAAAGAACACAATGATAATTGTATTCGAAATAAATACAAAATAGAGGGAAATAGCGGAAAAAAATTATATGATACTTCAAAATCATGAGGCAAGCAACCTTCGTCAAGGTGAAATTGCATACAGCTCACGTTGTAGCATTAAAAACACTTCCGCACATCTCAGAGATTTGTGGGTGTTTGCAATCTATTGCACAAATCTCTATCAAGGCGCTCATATAAAATTTTCCAAAAAATATCCCTTTACTTTTTTTTATCATTTCTTTCGACTAAGAATTCGGCGATGTACCATTCGAATCCTCTCGTTATTAATTAAATCGAATCGTATTCAGGAATGGACTCTTGAAGAATTTAGCACCAATTTCTCCTTCGAAATTGCAGCATTATATAGTGTTACTATTGATTCGTAGCTTTACACTAATGTTCTATTAAAAGTTTTTCGTAGTTTACAAACGATTTCGTTTTTGAAAGAGTCAGTAACACTAATTACATTAATTTAAATAGTTAATAAGGTAGATAAAACTAATTTACTTAGCTTCGTTTTGAACAAAAATATATTTATCTCACTTAATATCTGTCTAATATTATCTCAATCTAAGGAACAAAAAATATATTTAAGACTGAAAGCCTTGCTGCATGAAATGTTTCCGTTCTTGTGGCCGTCATCGCATCATGAGTTGGAAAAACAATCAGAATATTTCTCTGTCGTGATGAGTATAATCCCACTTTCAAAATACTATGTGATAAAATTATCTGCTTCTAGCAATACACCCGTTCTTTCCTCGGAGTAAATAACAAAGTTTACATAAAATGAGCTGCAAGTAAAGTGGTCTCGTCCCTGCGCATTTAACAACAAAAAAGTTTCGAAAGTACTCGTAAATTTTAAAAGAATTATTCGTATTTCGAAGAAATCGTTCGGAGTTCCACACGAACTACTTCTGGAGAACACTTGTGCCAAATTACGAATACCTGGCTTTTATAGTACCTGCGCTTGGTGAAAAAAAAATAAGTTCATCAAAAAATATCTCAATCAACTATCGAAAAAAATATCTGCATAGTTCACTTAGACCCATCCTGAAGAAACACGTGCGTGAGAAAAAATTTCGAAGCATCCAGTCTTTTGGTCTCGCCACTGCATGTTTAACAACAAAAAGGTTTAAAAGTAAGTTAAGACAAATCTAATTCGAATTTCAAGAAATAAATCTGATCTAATGTCTACAGAGATCAATCTTGGATAACACACGAGTCAAAAATTTATAAAAAATAATCGTATCGTTCTCTTCTTAGTACATCCCCATATATAGTGCACAAGGTTGTTTAAACCGTAAATAATCGAATTGGACTAAAAACAGGTTTTTTTGGTATTAATTTTTTAACCCCCCCCCCCCCGTCTAATGTAACTGTTCAAGGAAGATAAAAATGTTATTTGTGTTGTATTCCTCAGTATGTCTGAAGAAGCCATGGAGCATTTTTTGTGTTGCAGGTATTGACTGTAGTCATCAAACAGTGAGTGAATGTAGGGATATTTTAACGCTTCCTGAACGTGCTCTCATGCCGTGTTTATGCTCCAGCATCTCGTAAAAAGTTCCACGCGATGGATTGTAGGCGACTCCGATGAAGTGGTTTTCGACGCGGATTAATTGTTTGGTGAATGGTTGAACATCATGTCGAGCATCATACGTGCTGATACAGCGTAAACACGCTTCGTAAATAACAGCTTCCTCCCTACACGCGTGATCGCAGTTCATGCGACTTTGATGCATTTTTAAAGCCGCTGAGTTTTAGCGTTCTTTCAACAAAGGTTTCCCATCGAATGTGACGGGTAAGTTTGTTACACCACGGAACAGGGTTTTGGACAATGGTTAATGGAAGGTTGTAAAAGCAGAGTGGCCGTTGTTCAGGGACCACATGATGAGTTTATCAAGCGACCCTTGGAGGGGTTAAAGGAGTGGGAGTGGACTATACTTAACAATTATTGCACAATAGAACATGTAGGAAAGAAACGGAGGAGGGAGAAACTATGAGAAATGAAACCATGGTAATGGCCAAGAGCTCAGGTACAGGGTAATAGTGTATCGTAAATAAAATTTAAAAAACAAAAAACAAAACACTAATCCTCTTCTTCTTCCCCAAAAAATAATAGATATAAATAAATTGAATCTCTTCAAATCTGCGGTTAAATGTTTTGTAACACGTTATTTTTTCTATAGTCTGAAAGAATTGATTTTAATAAAAGATGTTATTGAGAGTTTCAATTTCCAAATAAATACTGTTTTCCATATGACTTTGGATGATGCAGGTGATGTTAATCCCTCTTATACTTTATCACACCATTGTTATAGTACTCTTGATACTGATGAAATCCTTGTTTCATGCATGTTTTTCAAAATCCTTTTTATTTACAATGGGTTTTATCTAACCTGACGTTACCTTGACATGGTTGTCTCTGAAGCCCCATCCTGGTCCGGGATTTTCTCCGGTTTTCATTCCGGTAGTGGCGTACAGTACATGGGCGGAAATTGTCATTAATACTTTTGATTTATTAATTTCGATTTTCTAGTGCATATAATATCTACAATTCGCTTTGTAATAATAAATGGATTGTACATATTTATTAATAATTCCATATATAAATATTAAATCCGTCACTGGCCCTGGGGCCTTGATCCGAAATGGGATGGTCCCTTGCTTATTTCCGGTGAGTAACTTAGTTTATTAACCCCCACGTGATAATAAACGTTTTCAACAGCTTTTTTGACAATAAAGTTTATTTTATTTCTATTTTACTTAGTCGTAAAGGTGTCGAAAATAATTTAATTATGGCAAATTACTCGTAAAAATGTTACAATAAATAAATAATACACTAATCTACAACATCAGACTAAACAACCATCACCTATGAAAGAAATGGAAAAGTGTGTAAATAATATGATTTCAATGAAACTGCAGTCGTGGCAGCGAAATATTCTTACGTTATCACCCCTATTATTGTGACGTAAAAATAAGTTAATTTAAACAGTTAACTTATCTGAATAAAACTATTGAAATAATGTCATATCTTCAGAATAACTTCAAAATTAGAAAAATATTTATATTCCTTTGGAGTTCAATCAAGAATGACTACACTGATGAAAAATCTCTTATCTATTCCCAATTTGTCTGTTCCTCGTTTTCAATCAATGCTAGACATTTCACTCAAAATTTTTTGAGGTAATAAGCAGTATTACTTTAGGAGATCGAAAGTGTGAATGATAGCATTTTAAGAATTTCTTACAAAAGAGTATTTATTTATCTTTTTACACATCTTGTTAGATTATCAAATTTCATAGTATTTTTGCACTTATTTAAGAGATAGTCCTTCTCCAGACCATTACCGATTTTATCTTCCCTCAAGTTCATTTATTAAGCAAAAATAATTATGGAATGAAATCATAGAATATTTCTGACGCCGATATTATAACAAAAGTTTCTCAGAGCACAATGTCTGAAGGAAGCAAACAAAATCTAGTGCGTATTATTTTTCGGGATTTATAACAATATTAAGACCTACAGGAAATGTATGTTGTACCTGTAGTTGGCACTAGGATGAAACTCTAGCTTCAATCATGGTTCACAAGCTTAAAAGGACAATTAAATAGGAAATTATATTTAACATCTCATTTTAATCACTATAAATGCTAAGGGGTCTGCATAATAAAAGACCCACGGCATCCTTAAGATCGATTTGCTCTGCCCCCCTTTTTTCTAACAACCCTGCGTATGACATCCAAACCATCACATAAAAATAGCAAACAAACTTAAAAAATAGAAATATAACAATATACATCCGCGGTTAAAAACTACCTCATGCACCAGTGCTTCTACAATGTAAAAGAATTTATTCATTTTAATAAAAGTTAAATCCATCTTGTACTTTATCACGCCATTGCTGTAGTACTTTTAAAATAACGTGTAACAATTTCAAAAACTATTTTCTTGCATGATTGTGTTGTCTCATGGCTCATATTAATTTAGTTTTATGTGTACTCAACTTTGGCACGGTTGTGTACATAAATTCTGTAGCCCCATCCTGGCCCGGGTTTTTCTCCGNGTAGAGGCGGATTTCTTATACAGGATCTCTAGGCTTTATCTAGGGTCATGTTTATTGTAATAATTCATCGTGAATTTAGTGTTATTTCAATTCTTATGATTGTTAAACACTATACTCAGAATAATCTATAGTTCGATAATAATTTGCACATGTAAATTTTTTGCGTTAAATTACAAACATTATAGACATTATATAAGTATTATAACTCGCAGCTAACTTTTTATCTTATCTAGGAAGTTTTGCTGAAATTTTTGAATCCGCCTCTGCCTTAGGGCCCTTGATCGGAATTGATGNTGGAATTGATGGGATGGTCCCTTGCTTGCTTCCGGAGAGTAAACTAGTTTATTGTCCTCCTCGTGGTCGTACGCAGTTTGTACTGTTTTTTGACAATAAATTTATTATTATCACTTAAAAATTGAATTTTGAATATTTTTAATAAACACAATTTAAAATATTTAAAGTATACTTTAGCAAATTATGTCTCAAGACAATAATATACATGCTCGTGAATATAATGTGATCACCATTATGAAATGTAATATTATATATATATATATACATATATAAATATATGATTAAATATCTGCTGGATAATTTAAGCTATGAAAACGTAAGTCTATCCACTAAAGCAAAAACGTTTTAGAATAAACATAAGTAATCAATGAAAATTTTTTCTTGCATTTTCAAATGTAAAATATTTATCCAGACATTAGAAAAATAAAGAAATCAGTAAAAATAGTTGTAGCAAAAAATAAATTTTGGCCTCCGGCGCCCTTGATGCTACGGTTCCTAATGGATGCTCTCCCGCTTTCACCGGTGTGGAACATTCATCAAAACGCGGGCGTTCGTTCGGCGAAGATTCCACAAGTCAGGGTCCAAAGAGTAATTTTTTACTTCGCATTAGAGGAGTTAACACAAAATACACAGAGAGAAGCTTTAAGGCATGTTTCAATATACAAGGTAATGGACCACGATTATTGAGTCATTTTTATCAAAGTTATTGTTTTGGGAACAGACTTTTTGTGATGATTCTCTTGTCATTTAAAACTTTATAACATGTGTACTCATGACTCGGAATATATTAACACAACTAGTTTCAAATTCATATCTATTTTCAAACAATGCAGAAATCTGTTAAATTTTAATTTTTTAATTGAAGATGGATTTTAAAATTTGAATGCATTCGTCACTCTAAAGTTCAAGAAAAGATAAGATTACACAATGCTACGATGTGATAAGTTTCTTCCATCTAAGATGTTCTGTGAAATCAATTGGAAATACAATACCATCCTGGCCCGGTATTTCCTCCGGGTAGAGACGGATATTTTATACAGGCTCTTAGGCTCTATACTTGGTAATTGTGGAGATTTTGCAACATTATCAAAGCATGATAAATTGAAATAACTCTAGAATTATTTTAATAGTTACGATTTATTACAATATAAACAATATTTTCCGAATAATCTATACTTTATAATAATATGTAATTGTGAAATAACGTTTTTGCGTTTCATTAAATACAAGTTTGTTGGCATTCTGTTCATATTATAACACGTACCGAACCTTTTTTATCCTTATCTTAGGAGTGTGCTGAAATGTTAAAACCACCTCTGGCTTAAGACCCTTAATCGGAATTGATGGGATGACCCCTTGCTTGCTTCCGGAGAGTAAATTAGTTAATTGTCCTCCATGTGGACATGTGCAGTTTGTAACAGCTTTTTTAACACTAAATTTTATTATTATTATTAATTGATAGAATACATTTTTAAGAACATATTTTTAAAACGTATTATCACAATTGTTCATACGTAAAATGTGTCAGTAAAATAGGATCTTAGGATCGAGAAATTTTATAATACATGGGAGATACACCTCGACAGATTAGAAAAAAATAGCTGGACCAATTAAGAATGATAATTGGGAGGTTTAGAAATAAAAAGGTATTTATAAATCATACAATAACGATTTTACCGTATTTCAAAATGTATTTTAATTATTTAAACTAGTTTCGTCCAAGATACTGACGTAAATTGTTTATTTACTTTTGACTTACAGAAAGGTTCAAACCACGGGGTCTGCTCATCCACCATGATTTGAGTGAGGAAATTGGGAGAGAAAGGCCTTGGGTTGTCAGAGAACTGAAGTTATGGAACCGACATTGCTCTGGAGTAGATGAGGGAATGTCTAGCTGAAAACCTCAAATAGTTCGTTCGAACTACCCGCGCTTTTTCGCTCAGTTGTATAATGGAAGTGAATACGACATGAATTATAGTGATAAATGATACAAAAGAATTGCGATGTGGTGTTTTTGCTAATAAAACGATATTGCAACGAATTTTCTCATCATGATGCAACGTGATACTGAGATATTTCGCATAAACGAAGCGACAGCGCACGCTGTTAACTCGTCAAGCTTCGTCGTGTTAACTTCTTGATGAAAACTGAGAGTGGAATTGTGAAACTTCCTCACCGATCGCCGTCCACCGGCGGCTGCCATCGCCAACCGCTGCTTGGTGATGAGTCGCACCGCTCGGAACCATCTTTCACGACGTCCTCCGCCACCAAGTGCCCTGAAACAACACAACATGCTTTGCTTAATTCATTTGATACATATTTAGAATTTTTTTGTATTTTTTTTGTCACGTTTTCATCTCATGTCATTTATCATTTTTAAGTCTTAAAATTCTCTAGAAAATCTAAACAAGGGACTCCAGAGGAATTTTAACAACAGATAAAACGACATTTCTAAAATATAAAAAAGAGAGGATTTAAATTAATTTTTAGTAGAATTGTAAAAATGTAATTCCTACATTGAAAGTGATCAATATTCAAAGACCATTTTCAATTTATTTTTCTAAGATTACTTGTAAAAATTTATTGAAAATTCAGTTATACTTTTAGCCATAAACCAAGAATGTGCACACAGTTATACATTTAACAACGATTGAACGCATGGAAATTAAGTAATTAAAGAATTATATTACAAGTAAATAGTATTGAATGAAATCTCAAGTTATTTCTGAGTTCACATATTCCACTTAATTTCAAATGATTCCTTCAGTAACATATTTCCTTTACAATTTATCAAAATAAGAATGTAATTTATTTGAAATGTAAGTGTCCTTAAGAGATCGTTGTTTTGCTTCGGTTTGTCCAAAATACAGTAAATCTTCCCGTAAAACGTTTGCACACTTTTTTTTATTTCTAGAGAAATATGTAAGACAAACGGCATATTTAAATTTAACAATTGGAATCCAATTATCATTCAATATGCCCACATTCAATCAATATTACACACTAAGAAACACTTGTAAAATCCCTATGATAATTAATTCTTTTGTATGAAGTATCCATGATGCAAAAATGAGGGTAGAAAAAATATAATATATACACTTAGAATATTTTTATTTACATCATATTAAGAGATATATTTTGACGTACTTGTCATTCGCTCCACTGGTTTGATTTTTAGAATACATCTTTGAGTGTAACATTCATTCAGGAATAGAGTTTATACATAAAAAAACTCACCCTTCCTATCATTTCAAGTAAATGTTTCTCGAATGGAAACGATAACTTCTATTCGAAGCACACAGTAAAAATAGATCCCGCTGTTGCAAAAGAGTATATTAAACTCAGCATTGTTCCATATTAATAGCTAACCACCACATTGTTCGTACATGTAATTTTCACTTCTCGAATATGTCTCTTCCTTAGCGAATGGAATACAGATGTACAAATTTCCGATCATTTCGCATCAAAAATTGCACAAAATCCTTAGACAATTTGTACATCAAATTTTGCAAAATAGATCAATTCTGCACCTTCGTCATGTAGTTTCGCTATACCTTCGAAGCAAGATACGAATGCTTATGGATTCTACTTCAGCTTTGCTAGAGTTCCAGGACTTTCCTGATACTTTTTAAAATGTATAAGCAGACGTGTCATTTTTCAATGACAGGAAAGATAATGATGCAAAAGCTAAACCAGCTTTTTTTAGTTACATAAGTTAAGAGAATTTATTTCGTTGCATAACTAAGGCACACAGGACATACACGTGCGCTAGATCAAATACTACTTAAGAATTCTCATGACTATTTTTCTGTTAAGAAAATTCACAAGGAAAAATGACAGTTGTATCAAAGACTGAAACCGAAAAACCGAATTGTATTAAATGTCACCAACACTTTCTGAAGGTCAAGCACCCTCTGAGTTGTTCGCGAGTGCTCTATATCTTAGTTTAATGTGACAGTAGGTTTAATTATTTTGCTATGAGAATCTCATTCAAATATTATAACTCTAACTATGTAGATCAAGCTCAAGAAAAAATACGAAACAGTAACAAACTTGTAAAAATCATTTAAACGAGTATACTATATCAACAATGGAGTTTGAAATGCGTAGCTCAATTAACTGAGCAGGAATTCACACTAACAAGCTACAATACTGTAGATATTACCTTGGATAAGAACATCTTAAAATTTCTTTTCTTGATCAATTATATTTGTGTCTTTTTTATCGACTGACAATATTTTGGTGGAGCCTTAACTAAAAAATATGCAAGATAACATTTCGGAATGAAAAATTTTGGTGCACATGGCGTCTGGAACTTGGAACTGTTGTTACCGGAAGTTAAGTCTATGATATAGTACGTTATCATATTTCCAAATTTTGACGCTGTCAACTCAGAAAGATATTATATCTATATTTCATTTTCAGTGCTCAAACCATTATCCGCAAAACGATCTATCATTGCCTACACATTTGTAAGTATCCTAAAACTTATGGAAAAGAGAGTTTACCTGGGGTGTAGTGCTAAAATTGTCAGAGAAGGAGCTATCATGTCGGAAGGGAAGTACACAATAAACAGTTCTCCCGATCAGTTAGGAAGTCTCCCTATGAATTAAAATGCTAAGTGATGAGTGGCGAGTGTCAAAATTGTATTAAATTTAATTTTGGAAAAATCCATCATTTGTATGAAAATTTATAAATTGTTTTTAACAGAATGTTTACTTTCCGCTCTTTTCATACTTGTGCACATAATAATAATAATAATAATAATAATAATAATAATAATAATTCGACCATTTATGTACAACTTTAGAAAGCTGTTTTGCTCAACACTTCAAGAATAGTCAGAACATTTTTGGATCATCCAGAGTGAGTGTGCTTGGTACCTCACTACGACCAGCAGAAAAAGCTGAGATCCTAAACGGAATAAAATAGAAATAATAATAATAATAATAATAAAAATAATGTCACGGAGCTGACATTACGCAAAGGTTTATAATATTACGCAAAGCTGACATTGTTTAGATCACGAGTTCCGCTGGCGACTCGGGGACTCGCGCGCCACGTGTGCGTAGGCGTTCTAAGAGGCGCACCTTTCTAAAATCCCTTTCATGAAACTGTGTTGATTTTCGATAACGATAATATCCCCTATGGCAAGGTGCTCCCATGTTATTAGAACTACGCGAGCATCCGAGCACGTATATATCATTTGAGGACTCCGCACTTTAGACCCCAACCTACACGTGGGTCGACTCGCTCGCCGCGGCAAACAAACCTTCCTTGTATCACTCTTTCTACGCAGCAGGGAGCTATTTCTCTAGACTCAGGGTATTTAGACCACACACGTAAGGTACGCACTTAGGCGTCTCCCAACCACATCGACCTCCCCCACCTTTTCCCCAAACGTATCTGGATACATGGGCCGACGCCCATCCCCCTCCCCAAATTAACGTAGGGCCGTATGTAACTTATCCCTTCCCGATTTTACCTCCTACCACGGAGAACGTTTCAATGCATTCAGATGGCTACGTGGAGCCTCCCACCCCTATGAGAGCGGGTTCCAAGGTTCATTGCGTTCCCGGGAAGATACACACCTACCCCCGCACCCCCCCTCCGAGGTTACTTAAGCAGGAGATCACCCATCCCAAGGGGGCTTGTCGCTTGTCGTCTTGGGAGAATCTCTGTGACGTGTTCGGGGCTGGACGCCAGGACACTCTGCTCTGTCCAACGTGGTTTCCCGGAGCTCTGCCGACAACAATGCTGATGGCGGTCTGCCTGACGGTAAATAGAAAGCACTTGGAACATTCTAACGGACTCTGCCGTCTCTTTCGGCCTTAAGGAATGTCAATTCAATATGTTGAGTCTTCGCCTCGATAGGGGCATGTAACGTAAATGTGTAATCATCAGCCCATGAGGGCTCACTTGCATTTCAATCATTAAACCTTTGATATATTTTAATATGTATCTATATTTTATTAACCTTATGCCAAAACCTGGATAGGGAATCCATTTTTAAAAACCTCTCTGCCAAGCGAGTTACTCTATTAAATCTGGGGCCTATCCCTTCCGCTGTTGGGACGAAGACAACGCTGTAATATATTATATAGCGGCCCCGAACGCGACAATAATAATAACAATAATAATAATAATAGGGTAGTCTCTCTAAAGTTTCACGGCAAGTAATTCCATCGAGTCCTTGGTTAAGTATGCATAACTATTGAGTGAAATATAAATACCACGAAACTCATTTACTGACTCAAATGCTCATATTAAATTTTCCTGTGATGTTTCTGACATATAAATCTTTTACTCGACAACCCAAGTTCTTTCGAAGAGCAAAACACTCGTCAGATGACTAAAATATCGTTATCGTTTGATGCACTATATTTCTATGTTGCCTTAATATTAGCACAAAAATGTTTAGCTTCCTCTTGCGGCTTTTAACTAATGTACTATAGAATACTAATATTAGTAATGTAATAGAACTTGCGTTTGCTTGAGATTTTTCTGGATTCAATTCACACAAATAAACTACTATAATTAAGTTCATCCATATGTATGATTGTACATTTATAATAAAATTATTTACAAAACAGAATCATTCTCCACTTTTTTCCATTACAGAAATGTTATAGGTTGACACAGAAACTGATGTTAGCATCTTTCGATCGAGTGACACGCTAAGGTTCCGTTTTTCAATGCAATATATTCTAAGATTTAAATAGTTTAAAACTTTTTTGTCAGCGTTAATAGAAACAATCAAATAACGGTACCAACGAATATTACACACCAATACTACCAAACTACCATCCTAATGAACAACATTTTATTTTAGATACCAGTGGTGTTTTAAGAATAAATAATTCACTGAACTTAAGATATAAGATGTTATTTAATTTGTTATATTTTAATTCACAATTATAAATGTTTCAAAAATACCTTTTGCTTTTAAAAATATTTTTTAATGTATGCGTATGCTTTTATCCACGAAGAAGGTCTAATAAACTTCGATGAAACTTCGGCGATTTAAATTCCTTTTTATTAATTTATACACCTACAAATTTTTCCCAGAAATGTTAACCATTAACAATTCGTGTCAAATAGATCGATAATGAATTGAATTCTGAAGGAGTACTCAGGGAGAATATAGTTTTTACTGATAACTAATCCTTGGACCAAAACTATTAGTATCGCGTATATTGTTTTCGAATAAAGTTGTTTTCGTGTGAAACGTATCATTATGAAGGAGCAATTTGTATGAAATTCTGCGAAATTGTAGGTAACGCTGACATCTTTGGATATTCTTCCGAAAGTCATTAACTATAATACAATACAATCGTCATTTGGAAGATTACACTTCCAATTTATTTTGGCTGGGAGGCTAGTGGAGGTTCTCGAAGCGCCGTTCACTCAAATGCTCCAGGAAGCTTTAGCGTCACGTATCTCAAAGTGCGTATCTAGATGACTCACTCCTATGCATTTTCTCCTTCCTCCAACACTTCGGTTTTATTCTTATCCGCTCTTCTCTTTGGTTCATTCGTATTACATTCGGGTGATGTTCAGGAAAATTGAGCGATATTCGATATACTTCTGTAGTGAGATGTCACAATTATGTTGTATTTAGAATACAACATTACTTCAATTATCCGAACAATCATCTTGATTACCAATAATACTGAATTCCAACATACGAAATAATATTAGTTTTCATTTCATACTTGGAACTAAAAAGAAATTTGATATAACGTGTGAGTGAAAAATACTGATAATTTTTATGGTTGTATTAAAGGGAAAATGCACGTTCTCTATCAGTGGAATTTAAAATAAAAAATGATTTTTTTTAACTTAACATTCACACTCACGTACAAACCTTTCCTTGCACAACAATGGTTTCACATGTTTTACTGATGAAAAACAAGCGGAGTAATTTCTATAATTCTGCCCTAATGGAAGAATTATTTGAAGACACAGAATAGCAGTTGGTGGTGGTGGTGGTGGGGGAACACGAGGTCAACTATCGCATTAAACTTTGAAGTGGCGAACAGCCAGCACGGATCGGTCTCCTATAATCGGTCTGTTTATGCGCCACAGAAAGGAAAGCTATGGTATTTACTCATCGCTTTCTCACCTGGCAGATCGAGAAAGAATGGATCGGTCAAGGATAATGATTATGCATGGATGCCAACAGACCTGTTTGTTTACAAAGGAGACTTTCCACGCTCGTGTTTTTGTGGGGAAGGTATATCGTAACTCGGTGTTGGAAGTCAATTGGGTTTCCAATAACAATCGGCTTTCTTTGACCCAAACTCTTATAATGAATCAAGCAAAATAAATCTTTATTTTACGACCTTTAATGTGGACTTTTTATTTTAATTTTTCTTCAATCTTCTATTACTTCATCTTCAGGAGTTAATGTAAAGACGAATCATGACTACATGACTTACTGTTTCACAGTACATATAACAAACAAAAAAATGAACAAAAAGCAGAACCATAAACAGGTATCATAATATTTTAATAGCAAGTAAGTGATCAGTATCTGATAGTAGTCTAAATGCTTTCGTTCCGTCATTTATGATATATATTTCCTATGATTTCCATGCCCATCGAAATTAAAATATTGTCCCAATCCATAAAGTAATCATTTGTTGCCGCTCTGGAGTGTCCTTTTTTCTTTCCCCATTAAAGTGACCCCGAAACCTAATTTTCTGCCAAGTGTCGTTAGTAGAGGATTTGTGTTCAGTGAAAATCTTTATTTAATGGTGTATTGCGCGTATCTTGTGCTGTGTGTTCCGAGGTTTTCCTTTCTCGCAAAAGAACTTCTCGAACTCGTGAATTTTTGTGATAGTGAGTTTTCTTATCATGGCCGAGAAACGTAAAGGATCCTTGTAGACTAGATTTCACTAGTCGATTGTTACTTTCTCTTATACGTAGAATATAGAAAGTATTGTAATCGTGAAAAAAAAATCGAAAACGAGATTTTGACGGAAATATTCGTTTTGATTATCCCTGATATAGAAAAAGTGGTTTTTGGCATAACGTCCGTCCGTAGAATACACTTTTCGTAAACTGAAATGAAAGATATGATAATGATAAAATACATAGGAGGACAGCAAACGAACTGCAGATACGAAAATATATAAATTTCTGTCTTCAACGAAATTACATAACATTTTACGATATTTTTTGTCACTCTATGCTGCAGAGGGAGAATGATTTTGCATCACTAGTTTCTATTATGTATAGGGTTTGGAAGAGTGATTCTCGCGAAAGACATTCTGTCGACACTGGAAGCGAAACGGAAGGTCCGGTGAGAATTGCCTTGTTACCTGGTGTATTTAATATATCTGCAAATTGAATAATTCGAGACTTACGACCTTTTACGAACGAACAGTACACATTTTGTGTTTAAAAACTTTCTCCACTGACGAACAGTATATATTTTGTGTTTGCCTTTGAAAGGTTGTAAGTCTCGAATTATTTAATTTGATTATATAATGGACGTTACTTGTAGTAGAATTAATATATCTATGTTTATAATATTTGCATATTAATCTTATATTATCTTTCAAAACGCTATAACCAACCACCCGAATTCCATAACTATTTTCGTAAATATAAGACTATTCTCCGGAAAGTAGTCTATGCAGCTTAAGTTATGGAAAACGACAGGCATATACTAAAATCGAACAACCGGATGGAATCCATGTGGAATATTGTTAACAATTACACGTCAACTTCTGAAAATCGCGAAGAAAATGTTTCTTTACTAAACGATGGCAAAATCGTATCAAATCCTCAGGACATCGCAAGTTTGTTTAATTCTTACTTCTCAGAAGTTGGTAAAATAACGAACTCAATATATCCAAATCAATGTCCTCCAATTATATCCACCCACATACCCAATTCTATGTTCACTTCCGAAACTAACGCCAGTGAAGTCATGGGAATCATCAGCTCCTTAAAAAACAAATTTTCACGAGGCATAGATGATATACCTGAGTTTATTGTTAAATCTTCGTCCCACGCTATATTAAATCCACTCGTAAATATTTTTAATAGTTCTTTATCGGAAGGGGTGTTTCCCAACATATTTAAGAGAGCTAAAGTGAAACCTTTACACAAGAAAGGAAACAAACTTAATATTGGAAATTACCGACCAATATCTCTACTACCCACTTTCTCAAAAATCCTAGAAAAATTGTTCTATAAGCGTCTTCTAGATTTTTTATCAAAATATAACATTCTCTCTGACGATCAACACGGTTTTAGGAAATCCTTTTCCACTACAAGCGCCATATTTTCCTTCTTAAACGATGTTACCACATCTCTAGACAGTGGAGAAAATCCTCAGGGTGTTTTTCTTGACTTATCCAAAGCATTCGATGTCATCGATCACGGAATTCTCCTTACCAAATTGCATTCTTTAGGCATTCGTGGACTTCCACATCAATGGCTAACTTCTTATTTAAAAGATAGATATCAACAAGTAGAAATATCCTATACTAAAAATAAAATACTTGAGCGTTGTCTTTCAGAAACAAAGCCACTTACTTGCGGAGTACCCCAAGGATCAATTCTCGGCCCTATACTCTTTTTATTGTATGTGAACGACATGTCATCATCCACATCAGATTGCAAAATGGTTCTTTTTGCTGATGACACTAATTTACTATGTAAACACGCCAATGCTCAAAAAGTTTTGTCTAACCTTTCGACTTGGTTCCATGCAAATCGTCTCATTGTAAACACTGACAAAACAGTGTCTATGTCATTTCACAATAGTATCACAAAATCTTTACCCCAGGTTTCTCTTTCTTTAAACGGAACACAATTAAAAACTGTTACAAATACAAAATTCTTAGGTCTCCATATTCAAGACAACCTCAAATGGAATTGTCACATTGACAATCTTAATTCCCAATTAAGCAAATTGTGTTACGCATTCCGAATCTTAGTTAACGCAGTTAGTCCACGTATTTCCCGTTGCGTATATTTTGCAAACGTTTACTCCCATTTACGTTACGGCATTACCTTCTGGGGTAATTCCGGTCAGAGTATTCAAACTTTCAGAATTCAGAAGAGGATAGTTCGGATAATTTGTAAATCTCACCCCCGAAACTCTTGTAAACCTTTATTCAAGGAATTAAATATCTTAACACTTACCTGCATTTATATTTATGAAACAGTCGTGTTTGTTAAGACTGAATTACTGAAGTGCCACCCTTTCTTCATACGAAACAGTCTCGTTCACGAACACTATACACGCAATAGTAGTAATATTCATCGTCCTAGAGTGTCAACCACTCTTTGCCAAAAAGGACCTTATCATTCGGGAATCGTTCTATATAATTCCCTGCCCAAGAATATAAAAGATATTATGAATTTGAATCTGTTCAAATCAGCGGTTAAAAACTACCTCCTGCACCAGTTCTTCTACGATGTAAAAAAAATTTATTGATTTTAACAAAAGTTAAATTCATCTTGTACTTTATCACGCCATTGCTGTAGTACTTTTTAAACAACTTATAACAATTTCAAAAACTATTTTCTTGGATGATTGTGTTGTCTTATGGTTCATAAAAAGGAAAGTATGATAAATCCGCCTCTACCAGAAGGTAAACCGGAGAAAAACCAGGACCAGGATGGGGCTACAGAATTTATGTACACAACCGTGCCAAAGTTGAGTACACATAAAACTAAATTAATATGAACCATAAGACA
>NNCF01126292.1:2076-13742 GCA_002313205.1 Laupala kohalensis
GCGGAGACACCATTCACACGTCAAAGAGCGGAGACACCATTCACACGTCAAAGAGCGGAGACACCATTCACACGTCAAAGAGCGAAGACACCATTCACACGATAAAGAGTGGAGACACAAGTCACACGTTAAAGAGTGGAGACACCATTCACACGTCAAGGAGCGGACACACCATTCACACGTCAAAGAGCGGACACACCATTCACACGTTAAAGAGTGGAGACAATTCACACGTTAAAGAGTGGAGACAATTCACACGTTAAAGAGTGGAGACAATTCACACGTTAAAGAGTGGAGACAATTCACACGTTAAAGAGTGGAGACAATTCACACGTTAAAGAGTGGAGACAATTCACACGTTAAAGAGTGGAGACAATTCACACGTTAAAGAGTGGAGACAATTCACACGTTAAAGAGTGGAGACAATTCACACGTTAAAGAGTGGAGACAATTCACACGTTAAAGAGTGGAGACAATTCACACGTTAAAGAGTGGAGACAATTCACACGTTAAAGAGTGGAGACAATTCACACGTTAAAGAGTGGAGACAATTCACACGTTAAAGAGTGGAGACAATTCACACGTTAAAGAGTGGAGACAATTCACACGTTAAAGAGTGGAGACAATTCACACGTTAAAGAGTGGAGACAATTCACACGTTAAAGAGTGGAGACAATTCACACGTTAAAGAGTGGAGACAATTCACACGTTAAAGAGTGGAGACAATTCACACGTTAAAGAGTGGAGACAATTCACACGTTAAAGAGTGGAGACAATTCACACGTTAAAGAGTGGAGACAATTCACACGTTAAAGAGTGGAGACAATTCACACGTTAAAGAGTGGAGACAATTCACACGTTAAAGAGTGGAGACAATTCACACGTTAAAGAGTGGAGACAATTCACACGTTAAAGAGTGGAGACAATTCACACGTTAAAGAGTGGAGACAATTCACACGTTAAAGAGTGGAGACAANAAGACACAATTCACACGTTAAAGAGTGGAGACACAATTCACACGTTAAAGAGTGGAGACACAATTTACAATTAAAAATGTGGAGACTCAATTTATAATTTAAAGTGTGGTGACACAAATCATTATTTAATGTGTGATGACACAATTCACAACCGAAATTGAAGGAACGCAATTCTGAACTGAAAGAGGGACCACGATTCACTTTCAAATTTGTGGGGGCACGATTCACCCCTGAAGGTGTCGGGAAACAATACCACTCGAAAGTATAAGAGAACAATTAACACCCGAAAGCAGGGGGTAATAATTATATCCTGAAAGTATGGGGACACAATTCACAAAGGAAAATGTTAAATTTTGTTTTCATTTTTGCGAAGTGTTGGAAAACACGAAAATGTTTAACTAAGATCTGCATAGTATATTAAACTGTTTTTTATATGAGGTAACAAATTACAATATTTCTAGTTATAATTTGTTATTTATTTGGAACATTTTTTGTTATTTCGTAATCGTGTATTTTATAAAAAGGATCTTCTGTATTTTTATATTTATTTCATCCAAAATCCCTTAATATTTTCAAAACATTTTTAATTTCATTTTGTGAATTGAGAAAGATTGGGTGATTAATTAAATGTCATTTAGCATGGACTTCTTCGTAGTTGCGTTGCCTTCTTCTTCATGACTTAGAGACTAGAAGACAGTATAATACAGCAAATTAATTATTACAATTTAAATTTTTTTATTGAGAATAACCTCTGCAATAACCTAAAAGATATGGTGAATAAGAAAATAAAGTTTGAAACAAGCAATGTAACGCAATAAACTTTTAACCTAGTTAAAATTTACCCTAATCTTATAGTAGCATTATAAGTCCCTTACTGAAGAAAATCAGGGTATTAGTCATATTTCGAAGAAAAATATACATTCATGTTCCGGGGTGGTGATCAGAAAATGATTTTTCTGAAAAAGTGTAACAATACAAATGAAATATTTTCAACGTACAATATTATTTTAACTATTAAGATTTAGAATAAAAGATTTATCAAACGCGTTGTTAAATGCGCTAAATTTACGAAGTTGAAATAATAAATTATAGTACATATTTATGATTGAATTGTTTAACATTTTAAACATTAGACAGTGAGAAAATTAGATTTTGGAAACTTCACAGTCTTAACTTAGGCGCAAGCTTAGTTTTTTTCCGAACGTAGAAATAGCGCACTATTCACAAGTGGCCCAATTGAAACTATTTTGCACCCTCCTATCACTTGTGCATTCCACCAGGGTTTTTTCTTTTTTGCATTTTTCTTATGTTTCTGGCACTGCCTTGCTTCCCCCATTCTCAAATGAAATCAGGGGTTCAGGGGCAGTATATCATGATCATGGAGTAAATAATATTTTAATTTGCTTTTTTTTTGTTATGTGCCTTTGTAGAGTTGCCTTTGCTGTTTACAAAGGAATATTCCAGTTTATAGCATGCAAGACTCTACCCCATCGCATCCCATCCTATCTCATCATGTTCCCATCATTCAATGGCTCCCACATTTTTTTAATTGCGACTACTCAATTTCACGAAACTGACATAATAAATATGAAAATGTGTATAACTCTTGAGTTCTCATCACATCAGCAACAAAAAAACATATGCAAATACAAGATAAAACATAATAAAAAACCATTCGAGATTCTTCATAACGTTGAAGTTTAAGAGGTTCTCTCCAGATTCGGTGAATTGAGACAGTAGCTACAAAATAATGTAAAATAAAAGCGGAACTATTATTCTAAAGAGAACAAACGAATAATTTCATAAATTTAACTCCACGTAATAGAAATTAAAGTTTCCTGAGTTTGTGATTCCTTCGAAAACAGGTGAAATTAAATTAAAATAATGCTTGGAAAAGTAAAGTAAACTGATAATATTTTATTAAGTTTGGTTTTTAATTCTTGTGTGAATTGTGTGCAACTATTTTGTGATCAAATAGACGTAGAAAAATTGTTGCTGGTTTAATATTGTGCAAATAAATTAATTGTCAGAAGAGCAGCTTAATAGCAAATAATAATCCTTATATCTCGACAACCACCTTTGGGGAAAATGGAAAAAAAATAAAGGTACATAAAGACTCAAAAGTACATTTCATTTTTTATTGTTGAAATTTCTTGACCGTAAAACTGCGTTGATCTTAACTAGAATCAGGGACAAAGTATGGGACGGATTTTGCCTCTAATCATAACTTAATTTAATTATAAAGTATCTAAACCTGAGTAAATAATCGAAAAAATAAACACTTGTTTGCGTGATTCAGAAGTAATAACGTGATTATTAGTTTATAGACATAAAAAAAGTTCTTAAATTAAGCAAAAACTATTTTGTGGCAATAACACGTATAATGCATTTACTTCATTTATTAGCGAAAGCTTTAAAAACATTACTGCGGTAATGTAAAAACACTATTTGTTTCATAGACTGAAAAAAATATACAATTTTAAGAATTTGGTTTACGTTAAGGTATTTTATCCATCTAAGCGACTGTCCTTAAATTCGCTCCAAAAATGTTTAAAATTATACTTTGAACCATTCCCTATCCAGTGACGATGAATTTTCATACCCTTTTTATATAGAGAAACTTTCTCGGGCGAATGATTTTTTATATTCTGGCGAAAGTACTGGCTTAACATAGCGAAAAAGTCTACTAAAACATAGAAAATAGATATTGGAACGCAATACCTCGCTGAGCATTTACAAGAATAATTCACCAAACACTGGCAAATACTATTCCAACGGAAATGGCAGCCGCGTTACGTGACTTATTGTTAAAGAAAGTCAAATGACAAACTAAATGTATTATCAAGTTTTAAAATCACAAAACACCATTGTCCTCATCCAAAAGCAAAAATTGGTAGAATCAACTATTAATTAATAAACACTCCTTTAAAGAATATTACCGAGTTGTGCGAATAGTTGGCAACTTGACTTCAGTCAACGGGGATATAATTCCTCAATTATATTTGTGAGAATAATTTTCATTCACGGTAAGATTACTATTACTATTTCCATGTTATGGCAAAAGAACAAACTATTGTGACATGGAGGATGTAGCTATGAACCCTATTTCCTTCGGAAGGGAAGTAAAAAGATTCGATGAACCTGAAACAAAAATGTATCTTTCGATGCTCAGTAGGTGATGATTGAGTCGGCACTGCAAGAAAGAGAATGGAGGTAGTATGGGCGGGCGAGGCGCTAGTCCAGCATATAAACTCTTATGAAACACTGCTGTGTTTAAAGAATGATATATTCTAAAACTTTCCTGCACTTATATTTACAAAACGGTTGGGTTAGTTAAGAAATGCCTCCCTTGGTTCACACGTATCTGTCTTGTTTATGAATTATACTCGCAATAGAAATAATATTATCTTCGAAGAGTGTCCACCACTAGTTGCCAAAAAGGGTCACATCATTCGGGAGTCATTCTATGTAATTCCCTCCATAAACAAGAAAAATGATATTATTAAACTGGACCTCTTTAAAGCTCCGATTAAAATATAACTACTGCACCATTGCTTCAACAGTACAGAATAGTTAATTGATTTTATTGAAAGTTAAAATAGGTTTATATTTTTACTATCGAATGTTTATTTTATGATTAGTATTTTGAATATTATTTGTATAATTATTATTTTAAATATTAAATACGTCAATTGATCTTGTCCTATACCTCACCATTGCACCAATTCTTTCAAAATAAATTATAATATTTCACAACTATTTTTCTGCACGCGATTATTGTTTTCTTATTATTTATATAAGGTTAGTTCTATCTCTATTCACCCTTGGCACGATTTTGTGTCCTATTCCATTGGATTCTTATTCCCTTAGAAATTACTTGAGAATTTATACACAAACTCCAGTGGCGCAATCCATGAAAGCGCGAACTACTTCAAATTTGTTTCTTTTAATGATAACTCCGCAAGTTCCAAATTTTATTCGACAAATGTATGTGTAATATTTTTAAATTAAAGGACATACTATCAGAGCATCCAAAGACAGTCTCCCGCTCGTCCATACTACCCCTCACAACCTACTTTTAATTCCACCACTATTCCCTGGAAACCCTCCACTGCAAAAAACCTTTCTGAAACAGAAGAAAAAAACGTTAATACCCTTATACTCGTGGATGTAACTTATCTTCACAGGATCTGAAAAACAACCCACCCTCTAACCCTGTTTCTCGTGTTGCGTCACAAACATCGAAGAGGTCTCTGTTCAGTGACCCCGTCGACGTTTGCCTCTCAGAAGCAAACCATCACCTGAACGCAAGATAGTGTATTTTTTTCATCTTCATGTACCTGAAGAACCACAAGAAAAATCGCATGTGTAAGTGTTTGTATCGGAGCATGCAAACACGCCACAGCGCCACAATCCAGTGCGCGCGCGTATTAGTCTTTTGTTGAAAGGTCACGTGTTTGTGTTTGAGCAGAGAACATGCAAGTATTGCAAGCCACAGTCGATAGTGAACGAGCAATGTGTCCTGAAATGAAGAAATTATGATGAGGAAGAAGGGGTGGAACGTCGAACATCGTGGAGGGGGGACGAGATTCAGTAACGCAAAGCGCACCCAAAAGCACTATCAGTCTCCATTTGAGGCTTCAACTAATCTGCCAAAGGAACCACCATCACCAGGAACAAAGGGAAGGAAAAAAATAACTAACTACCGTCGATCGCAGTGAATCTTTCAACCTCGCACTATTTAAGTGTTGCGCAATATTAATTATCCATTTACTCTATCATGATGAAATACTAAACATCTTTAACGATGAACAGTTGAGATTCATCAAGATTTGCAAACTCCTTGGTAAAAAACGAAAAATCACTGCCACAGTTTCTAACTACAACATTTTGACACAACACGAGACAACTCTTATTCTATATGGACTAGTCTTGTTGACTACATAGGAGAGCTTTTCCACCCAAATTCTAAGAGTGTTGACGAGTGTATTAATATTTTTGTGTACTTGTTATTGCGATTACTATTTATTATGAACGAGATGAAAAACGTTTCGTGTGTTGTTGAGAGTGGCTGGAGGTTACTGATGCGTTGACAGTTGATGGACGTCTTCTTTGCTGAAATAAAATTTACCTAAATACGAAATTGCCATACCACTCCGCATTGACCTGTATCACGGCGTGCAGTCCCTCGATGGGCATACGCGCAAGGTTGGCACGCGTGCACTGAAGCTGTAAAAAAATGTTCCCAGCGGTTCCCAACCTGTGGGGTACGCCATGGAATAATAGTTCCAAAGGGGAAGAAAAGTTTTTTTTCATAAGTATCAATGCTCTTTTAAGTTAAAAGTTTAATTAATTTTCTTTGAACAAAACAAAACGGGTTTTTAATATCAATTAATAAATATTAAGCAATTTTTGTGTTTAGAATGCGTGGAATGTAATTTTAGCAAACAATTATTAAAATAAATTTTAAGGTTAATAATTAATCCTATTAATTACTTCAAATAAACTGTAAAAGTATTTTTAAACAAATAATAGTTCAATTTATGTAATTTTAATATTAATCTTTATGGAGTTTATTGATATCCAAATCCATATAGACTTCAAATAAACCTTCCACAATGTCGAGAGATCAGCAATATGTAAGAGTCCAAAAACCTTTGATGTACCACGAACTCAGGACACAGATTGTAGTAACCCTCCAAAACTCCCAGTGTACTGTGAGAATATATAAGAGTTCACAACAATGTTTGAAGAGAAAAAAGGTATTAATAAGGAGACACCTCCTACTATTCGGTTTATCCAGGTAATGAATGACATTTTAGAAAAAATAAAAATTAGAGAACATTGCTACAGGGGACATTTATGAAATTCCTCGCAGAGCATGAAATCATTCGTTTGATAATCAAAGAAGGGAAAACAATCTAAATAAATTGTGATAGAAGGCAAGGGAAAGAATCTCAATTTGAATGCGATAACAAAAACATTGAAAATGTACTTAGGCACAATTGTTAACACAAACAATAGTATTGAAGAAGAAAAAAATAGAGGATAGCTGTAGGCAGTAAAGCGTACTATGGGAATAAACATCTGTTTTCCAATATAAAACTGCATAGGTAGACGAATTTACAATTTTATAACGCAATATTTGAGCCAATAGTGATATATGTCTGTGACACCAGGACAATGAAAAAACAAATAGAACTCAAATTACTTTTATTTGAGAGAGATGCTGAGAAAAATCTTTGGCCCACCAACATCGCAGAAGATATTTGGAGACAAAACACAAATAAAGAATTAAATAAATTAATACTCCAATATAACATCGTCAGACAAATCAAAGCTACAAGATTTACATGGCTCGGTCATGTGGAACGCATGATCCACACTCATGTGGTAAAGAACATAACGGAGTGGGCTCCTGTTGCACCGCAGCCAAGAGACAGACGAAAAAATTTGCTTAATGATGAGCGCTAACATCTAATAAACTTTAAGGTAGACAATTTGAAGAGACTTTCCAAGAATATGAAATAATGGTCGAAAGTAATTGAATAGGCCGCGACTAACCTAGGGCCGTTGAGTCATGAGAATAGTTTTACTATGTATATCGATACTACAAATCAATGACAGATTATGATATAAAATTTGTAATGAAAACAATCGCAATCAATTAAAGTTAAAATAAAAAAACTGGCATTTTTTTGCATTTTTGAATAGATTTAGGATGCTAACATACTATTCTCGAAGCACTAAAATTCAAATCTATGACTCTCTAATGACATGAAAAATTAAATAAAGATAGTCCAAAAAATAACGGTTGTAACTTCGTGTGGTTCATTTCGATTCCAATGGATACGTAATACAAAAATTGAGACAGTCGCTTGGCACCCGTCCGCAAACTGAGGAAGCGCTGCTGCTGCTTCTACGATTACATGGAAGCAAAGTGGTGGAAGTATATCTAGGAAAAAAATATAAGGCAAAAAGTGACAGATGGGATATAAATGTCCGGTACCGAGCTCGTCCCCACCGTCGTAGGATACAGGAACCCAAGGACGCAATCCTCACGCGGATTTCCCTTATCGCTGTCAGAGACAACTTAATTGTTGGAATGGGGGAGAATGAAAAGTAGGGCTGTTCTTCAGATGTGTGTAACACATACTCCGGGTCAAGGACCGCGAGAGGTTTCTTTGAACAATAGTTAGAACAATTTTCATAGATTTTAATTTATCTGAGAAACACACAAAAAATTTCAGAGAATACAGAAAACTTTCACTTTTGCAGAAAGCTTCATATCAACAGCTAATTCCTCACAACAGCAGATGAGCCTTTCACTAACTCGACGACGGAAAGATTTTCCAGTGAAAGATTTACACCAACCGCGTATGTTTATTTTCAATGAGAAGCTAACTTAACTGCGGTATAGTCAATTCACATAATTAGTTATGAAATGCCTTTAATTTGAAATTGTCTTGTCTATTTAAAGGTCATAACTAATCACGCAATGTGGTCACAACTAGAAGTGTGTGAACTCTTTACAGAGAAATGTATTACCAAAAATATTTTTAATGTCAATATTAACAAATTTTTGAAATAATAATAAATTTGAATTTCCGAAAATCTATAACCAAGAAATTTATTGTCGTACAAGCAGTACAAACTGCCTATAAGCACGTGGAGGGCAGCAAACTAATTTACTCTCCGGAAGCAACCAAGGCACCATCCCAACAATTCCGATCAAGGGTCCTAAGGCAGATGCGGATTTAAAAACATTCAGCAAACTGCTAGATAAAATAAAAAGTTAGCTTCGTTTTATTATATCAATAGAATATCAAAATATTGTAATTTAACACAAAAAAATATTTCACAAGGACACAATATCATTGAACTATAAATTATTCGGAAGTATTAAAATAACACTAAATTCAAGATTTATTGCATTAAAGGACGCCGCTTCGCGACAAGAGCCGAGACAACCTCTACAAAACATCCGCCTCCACACGAAGGAAAACCAGAGACAAAATCGGGCCAGAATGGGGCTTCAGGGTTAGTGTGGATAACCAAGGTTGAGTACACATAACTGAATCATAAGACAACACAAGCACGCGAGAAAATAGTTTTGAAATTGTCATAAGATATTCTGAAAGTGCTACAGCAATGGCGTTATAAGAATTCATATAACATTTATAAAATATGTCCATGACGTGTGAGAAAAGTCACTTTTTGTGACGAACGTGTATGTTAGTTAATAGCAAAGTTGAGGTTTGTCCAAAATACGTTAAATAAATCATTTATTATTCTAAGGAAATTAAGATCTGAAAATTATCTCATTCTTAATAAAGAAATTCACCTCTGCCAGAGTCACCATCTGTGCCAATACTTCCTCAATTGGACAAGAGGATGATCCAAGGAAGGAAAAGATAAGCAGGAGGAAAAGACGGGAAAATTCTGACCGACGCTGACCTCGGGAACGAGTTTGACTTTACGTAGAGACCTACCCCACGAATGAAGTAACTGGTTTAATTGGTTTAATGAGAATCTGAAGAAGCAGCTCGTCGTGTGTTGTGAAATGTAATAGAACATTTTAAAACAAATTCCGTTCATTTTTTTAAATTTAAAATCCAGATATTCCTCAATCAACTACATGAATGCATTAGCCAGCGAATTACACACTCTGCATTCCATTAATCATAGCTCTGACTGTGGCAAAACTGACAGCAAAACCTATCGTCAAACGGACGCCCGAAGACAGAATGCAATAATTTCACCCACTGTAATAAGGTACTATGTGCGTCTGAGTGTCTAGATTTAAGTGTCCACCAATATGTTTTAATTGATAGTTTGAACTATTCTCTATCCAGTGGCGATGAATTTTCATATCCTTACGGCGCAAAATTTGGAATTATTGGACATTAAATTACTATAGGTTTATATTGAGAAACTTTGGCGGGTACATGTTCTTTTAATATTCTGGCAAAAGCACCGGCCTAACATAGCAAAAAACACCTTCTAAAACATAGCAAATGAAAATAGGAATGTAATGACTAAGATTTACGGGGCATTTATAAGATTAATTCAGCAAATACTGAGGGAAATACTGTTCTAACGAAAATGGCAGCCGCATCACGTGAGTGTAGACAATGCGACTCTTGTCAAAGAACGATTAAAAACAGTCTAAATTAATATGCAAATTTTAAAATCACAATATAATTATTCACGTCCAATAAAAATAAATGTAGAATGCATTAATAATTAATAAGAACTACTTTGGTGAATATTTCAAAGTTTCCTGAATATTTGGCAACTTGACTTCAGTCAAATACCTCAAGATGTTCCCAACGATAACAAGAGTTATTTAAATCATCTGCGCTTCAAAGAGAAATCATCTAATTTCTATTACTTTGTCCGAGTCCTCTTTTGCATCTACGTGAATCCGGGAGAAGCCCTTTCGTTCGAAGTCGCTTGTGGGACGAACGTTACATTGGTTCGTTTGAGCGAGATTATCAAGTCATTAAAATATTAATTTTAATATAAAATGGCGTTACTACTAAAAGGCTATCTTACGATAACAGTTCCTATTAATAGTTACATATAATCTAAAGTCAGATATTACGTGTTTTTGTGATTTATTAAAGATAAATTTGTTGGTATTCTATTGACATTATAATAGAAAACTAACATAGTATTCTTACATTTTCAATCCTCCTCTGTCTTGAACGGAATTGATGTGAAGGTCCCTCGCTGGGAAATTAGTTTATTGCCCCCCACATTGTCATACGCAGTTTGTTCTCATTTCTTGACAATTTATTATTTATTTATTTTTAATGAGAGCGTTGATAACATTACTGACGTCACACAAATAATATGAAATAACTAATATTTCCCGGATTGCCCAAAGCTAATTATTATAATGAAAAACATCAATAACACTGGAATTTCCTCAATATTTTAGAGGATTTACAACCTCTTACTACATGTTGTGTTGAGATTAACACACCAAAATTCGCTACGTATTTCTGGTGATACTTAAGGCTTAATATGTCGATGAATTTAATGATTTAAGATCTATACGGAGTATCGTTAGTTACTCAATTTACTTGTGAAATGATTTCGATTTTCATCTGATTGCATTTCACTTTCCAGTAATTCTATTTAAAATAAATTGTACATTGGTTTATTTAAGAAGAACGTACTTCGGCTCAAACACTGGAAATGCGACATTTCGAAGTCGCCTATGAAGAACTACTGACAGATCTTTCATTGAATCAAGGTGTCAAAGCACATCGTGCGTCAAGTGTAAAAATGCAGGAAAATATCGGTCAAATTTATCTATTACAAATACTAGACCTATTTGTAAGTTGAAGTAAGATTTTCCAGAACTAAATTTTCAAATAGATTAAAACCAAAATTCTCCATCTAATGACGTGCGACAAATTTAATATTACCGGGATTTCTTAAATGAACATATTAGAATGCAAATTGAGCGAGATACTTACACTTGTAGACTTGGAGGTGCGCCCCATCCTAACACTTCCTATCTACTTAACACTATTTTCGGGACCTTCCTATCTATCTAACACATTCACTTTCACTTTTGTGGCCCCCTAAACCTATCACCTAACTTTTTAGACCTTTGCAATCCTACCATCACTTCACACATCTTAAGCGATCACTTACCACTTCACTTCTCTGGGC
>NNCF01126293.1:3462-15512 GCA_002313205.1 Laupala kohalensis
CTATCTGCTATGAAGAATTATAAGAACATGAATTCAACAAAATAAACATAACTTTTATTCAAGACAAAGCATGATCATAATGTTTTGGCATAAGAAGGGTTTTTCAACTGTTCAAAAATGTATAAAATAATAAAATAAAATGAAAAGAAATAACATGAATAACAGAAAACTTTTTTTAAATCTTAAATAATAGGTCCAAAGTTATGTCAATCATTCTTTATTAGTCTTATTTATCACTTTTATATTCAAAAAATCAAAAACTATTTTAGGAACTTTTTGTATGCAATCATACACATAGATAAATATTAAGTTTTGTTATATTCTAGCAGAGTCACTTTAACACTAACTGTTATGGTTTGTTCACACAATTCAGAGTAGAAACAAAAAAATCAATATGTTGCACTTTCTTGATAGAATTAATTCCTCACACCAATGATCTTATTTCTCTCGAAGTATACGAGTATCATCGAAAGACTTCAAAACTTGATGATGATTTTTGAATATTTTTATTGCTCACACAAAGATAATGAACCGACCAGATGGGAGCTCAAGAATCTAGTGTAACTAAAAATTTTTGTCTGAGTCACAGCTCAGCAAGAGAGCTTCCATATTATAGTAGCTAAAAAAAGTTTAAAATTTTGTCACATTCACAAAATTCTGCAATCTCATACTGAAGTGTACATAATTATAAGTCAGTGTCCCCTACTAAAACTTAAATTAGAGAAGTGTCTAAAATCAATTGAAGTATGACCACTATGCGATTTAGAGTAAAATCTTCATGGCATAACTAATTTTAAATACTGACAATGTAAAGAATCGACAACCATGTCGTCTACAATGTAAAACATCGACAATGTAGTGTATTGGAAGATCGTAGATTTTTGTCCAGAAGAGGGTTTGGGAACTTCTAGGAAAGAAAAAAGGAACATATAAAGAAATAAGGGAACTACATAATAAACAATGGACTAGTCCCTTCAAAGGAACCATTTGGAAGCCCCAGAAAAGGTAAACAGCAATGAGAACGTAGATAACTATGATTTAAATATGTTTAATCACATACAAGAATATCAAATAAGCTACAACCTTTTGTGGGTATTCTTAAGGTACAAGTCTCAACAATATAAGCAGACTCGTATCTATAAAGGTATGTAAGTGTAAAGAACGGAGTGTGTCTGCATGTGCTTCATGTTATCATTTCCTTCCATAGATTTGTATTTACAAAATTTCCCATTGAAACCGTCTCTGCGCCTGTTTGTGTACTCATGAAATTTATAAAAAAATTTTTTTTTAAAATTTCACTTCGCAACAGTTTTGCATTAGTGTGAGCATGTGCTATTTGAAAGTACCACTTTTAATAAATGAAGATTTACAAATTTCACATTGGAATAGTTTCACCCCAATGTGTGTTCGCTAGAGACGTTACACATCATCTTTTTTGTATTTTTTCAAAAAAATCACGTCTCACAAATTTCACATTAGAACCGTTTCACACATTGTGTTTAATGTGAATGCAAGTTAAATTTTTCGAGAAAATGACTTCTGACAATTATCACATTGGTACTGTTTCTCCCCAGTGAGAGTTTCCATTTGCGTCTTGATTACTACCTTGAAAAAATATTTTTTTTAAATACACCTTTCAAAAGTATAAGGTCACTGAGTATTCGAAAGTGAAATATAAGCAGTCTTTTTCGAGAAAATGACATGCTACAAACTTCACATTAACAAAATTTCAACTCTGTGTGTTACCACGTGCTTCTTGACAATACCACCTTCACTACATGATTTTTCAAAAATTTTACATAGTACAAATTCACACCCGTGTGCAAAAACATGTGCTCATCAAAAACNACACCCGTGTGCAAAAACATATGCTCATCAAAAACTACCTATACTAAATAAATTTTTACAATTTTTTCCTTGACGCAGTTTCAGGCCAGAGTGTAATCGAATGTGTCTTGCAAGATGACTCTTTATAAAAAATGATTTCTTACAAATATAACATTTATACTTTTTCTCCCCAGTGTGTAATAGCATGTGTCTTGCAAGATGACATTTTCGGAAATATAACTTCTTATATCTTTCACATTCGTACAGTTTCTACCCAGTGTGTGTTCTCATGTGCCTCTTGAGAGAACCACCTTCACTAAATGATTTTTCACAAATTTCACATTGGTACGGTTTCTCACCAGTGTGCGTTAGCATGTGCTTCTTAAAAGTACTACTATCGCTACTAAATGATTTTTCACAAATTTTACATTGGTACGGTTTCTCCCCAGTGTGTGTTCTCATGTGACTCTTGTGAGTACCACCTTCACTAAATAATTTTTTACAAATTTCACATTGTAATGATTTTAGGCCAGTGTGGATTCGTCTTAAAAGACTACATTTTTGTGAAAATGACGTATTACAAATTTCACATTGGTACACTTTTTTCCCAGTGTGTCTTTGGCTGTGATTCTTGAAATTATCATTGCAACGAAATAATTTTTCACAAATTTCACATGCAAACAATTTTTTCTCTGTGTGTGTTTGCATGTGCGTACTGATATACCTTTTCTGAGTAAATGACTTCCTACAAATATAACATTTGTAATGTTTCACCCTAATGTGTGTTTGCATGTGCTGCTTGAGAGTACCACCAACACTAAATGATTTTCCACAAATTATACATTGAAACAATTTCATCCATATGTTTGTTCGCAAGTGCTTAGTAAGATACCTTTTGCTCAAAGATAAGTATTTATTAATTTCACAACGGAACAATTTCTTGCCATGGTGAATTTGCATGTGACTTATCAAATAAAATTTTTCCCGAAATGGTTTTGCACAAATTTTACATTGCGACAGTTTGTCCCCGGCATGTGTTTGCATGAGTACCCTCAGATGAGATACTTGAAAAAATGATTTACGACTATTACTACTTGAATAAATCTCTCCTTCGGTAAAATGGCTGTCCTCTTTCCAAAACAAACCCTGTGCACCCCTTAAATCTGTCGGGTCCAGGTGAAATGAATCCCCTTGTACTGAATGTTGATTTTTGCACTGTTTCAGAGTCTTGAAACTAGCAAAATCTGACGAGTTCCTTCCAGTTCTCTCTTCCTTAGTTGTGTCCTTCAACTCCTCTCTCTCCTCGCAAAGTTTAATTTGTGTTATCGCTGATCCACGAGTTTCATCAATAGCTGCAACAAAATACACAGTTACATCTCATATTCAATGTAAATTTAACAAGACAATTACTAATTTGCCTTGTTAGCTAACAATAAACAAATATTATAAATTTTAAATTAAAAATGTTACAAGTAGATTCTGGGCTTCTAGTGAGAAAGTGGAGGGTCTCGTGCTCCGAGTTACTTCTCTCGAGAAAGAGACTTTTTCTCTCTTTCGAAAGATCGATTACTTGCAGAACCAGTCTTGAAGAAACAACCTTTTGGTCTTCAGTCTGGAGGTACTCCGCGGGGAAACATTGGCAGACTCGAAGCGTTCGGTCCGCACATTCGCAGTGCAGGCGGGCAGACAGGAGAGTACGACGTGAAGCGTGCTTATGGCGTGGGACGAAGAACAGGAAAGAGGTCAATAGTGGTGTAATTGGACTCATTTAAGATAAGAGATGAGCTCGTACACCGAGCAGAGCAAACTTCACATTTGCGAGATGCGCCGATACGGGTTGCGGACAACCTCTCCGCTCCCGTGAGACACTCGTAAATTACTGTCACGTTTTTTGCATAATGCGAGAAAAAAAGGAACCCGGGCTTCTTTGAGGTTCGACAAGTTGGTAGTGGACGGTCGACAATACACGCCGTCCGAGCTGCAGGAGGAGAACGAGCCAAGTACTCGAATGCAACCTACCCCTCCCACCGAGCGCTGCGCCACCCACCGGATAGCCCTTCGGTGCATCACCCCTCTCCACATCTACTGGACACCGCAGCGGCGCCTTAAAGGACGCAAACAACGGTCGCGACAGCGGCACACGCATCTCCCGCCCGGCTTTAGCCACCAGCACCTCTCAACACACCAGCACCCCCAACCCTCGACCGACGTGTGACGATGCGAAATGCCGGCGACCTTTGGCCAGAGCAATGGGTGGCAGGTGCCGCTGGGAGGGGAGGACAGTCGAACAATAGTAAGTCTTCAAACCGCTAGGAAGAAAGGCATGGGGTAATGAACATTTTCTTTTGCAATGTGGCAGGGTTCGCTAAGAAACTGCCTCGATAAAGTTTTCGTGCTTTCTTGGAAAAATTCTCGGTGATTGGTCTCGCTGAAATGTGGAACAAAGTAGGAGACGACGTGTCAATGACCGGATACAAAGCTTTTAGTAAATTTTAGATGAGAAAATGTTCAAGAGTTCGACACCCTGGAGGAATTGTAACTCTTTGTAGAATTGAAGATAACTTTAGGTTCTGCGAAATGACAGTAAATTTAAAAATGCAGTTTGTTTGAAATTATATTGTAGGAATTTTAAATTGATAATTGTAATATTGTATAGGCATACACAAGGTTCGACGTACTACAACATACATTTTATGATGATTTAGAAAATGTACTGGACCAACTTAAAACTAGGCATCCGTTTACTGGAGTGTTAATATTAGGGAATTTACACTCAAGAATTAGAGAAGAAACATCTGTCCCTCAAATAATTCATTATTATTATGATGACATTGATGCAAATGTAAAAGGTACGCAAAGTAAGGATAAAGAATTTCACACACATGGAAATAATCTCTTAAATTTATGCTGTAGCATGGTTTAGAATCCTTAACGGCAATCATAGGCAAAACCTTATGGGTAACTTCACATATCTTAGTACAAGTGGAAGTAGGGTCATCGATTATGGCTTCGCGTGCGAGAAAACATTGCACTTGCAAGACGATTTCTATATTGAAAGCAAAGTAGAATCACATCATATGCCAATATGCATTACATTAAAATAAAATATACCGGAAAAAGAAGATCCAAATTATATCACACATAGAAAACCTATGCGTTTTAAATGGACTGAAAATAAGAAAGATGAACTCATCGAGCATTTTTGCAGCAGCTTCGAAGGTTCTAACACGGTTAGTCCCTCATTCCTAGCTGTAGGAAATTATAATGCAGCGGCTGAAGTACTACAAAACGGTCTTTATAAAGCAGATAGAAACATGAGAGTATTAGAAACATGATAGTATTGGAAACAAGCACGACTAGACAGGTTGGTACATCGCTAATCGCGAAAAAGCTTAAATTAAAGCTGAAAACACACTAAAATTCTTTGTTTGGAATGTGGAGAAGTCTTGCGCCAAAAAAAAACATCAAGTTATGGGAACAGTATTAAAAAACCATATTACAGACCATATTAGCAAGACAAGAAGCGCAATTAATTTTAACACAAACTATAATTAATACAAACAATACCAGCGATATATTGACTGCTATCCAGAAATTAACTCGGAAGTCGTACATTATTAACCATATAGACGGATTAAGTAGGGAATCCCACATCTACGATGTCCTCAAAACTCAAAATACAGTAGTTACTTCAACAATTGAACTTCATATAGTTCAATTAGATAAGAATATAGTGATAGATGAAGTAATGTTCCCGATTCAGGAACTAAAATACACCAAGGCAAGCGGGATACGACGGCCTCCCACCCGAATTTTTTAAAGTATTAAACCACAAAATTCTTCTGGTACATTGTGATATCTTTAACTACATCTATACAATGGGCGTATTCTCTCTTATCTGGAACATATCAATTGCTTTTCCAATATACATAAACAAAGGCAATGTAAATGACACTACTAACTATAGAGGAATTTCAATCATCAGTGTTGTAATAAACGTTTTTTTGTAAAATACTGCGTAATAGGCTGAAAAGATGGGTTGAGAATGAAGAAAACCTGCCAATTTTACAAGCAGGATTCACAACAAATAATAGACAATAGACTATATTTTTATTCTGATTACTCTTACATTAAGAGACAAGGGTGCATTGAAAATTTATCACTATGTTAAAATGCTTGTATAGTCCCGACAGTGCTTGTGTCCGTCTATATGGCACCGTCACAAATTATAAACTCGCGCTGCTAGCACGAATGATCTACCAATCGACAGCGAAGCGTGTAGTCACCAGTTGACCGAGTCGATTAATGGCAAATGGTACGCAAGTTCTGGCGGAAAGCGCAGCCTCGTGATGCCAGAATAATCAATATATGAGACGTTGTTGTTCACAGATATTTAACTCTTAAGATATGTCACTTTTCTAATGAAAGTATAGAAAAATGTCTGAACAAATGTATACAATTTTATAACATATAAGTTGCCAATATCTTTAAGTATATAAGTAGACAGAACCCGTTTTTTACTCTCATTGTAAATTCATGATGGTACACGTGTATTGTTGTGGAAGGAATACCACAGAAAGATGGCATTTTTTAGCAGATATCCAATGATTTGTCTACAATAGACTAATGAGGTATGCTAGAATATTATGTTTGTATTATTATTTGTTTGTATTTATATGTATGAGTTTCTGTTTAAATAAATTCATTTTTTATAGTAATAGTCTTCTGTTTATGCTATTAGTCCTGAACAAGGTTTCAAATAAATACCCAATATTGGCAAATTATTAACCAAGACCTCACAATTCTATTACAATCACTTCTGTTCAATCAGGGTGTTGCCACAAATAACTACAAGAGGAATATAGAAAAACATGATATCGCAGATGAATGTAGAATATATCAACATGCCTCAGAAGCAAAAGATCACATTATAAATTATTTTACACTGTAAAAGAATTTATTGATTTTAATAAAAGTTACATCCGTCTTGTACTTTATCTTGCAACTGCTGTAGTACTTTTTAGATAACTTATATGAATTTAAAAAAAAAACTATTTTCTTGCATGATTGTGTTGTCTTATGACTCATATTAATTTAGTTTTATGTGTATTCAACTTTGGCACGGTTGTGTACATTAATTCTGTAGACCTATCCTGGCCCGGTTTTTTCTCCGTTTTCCTTCGGGTAGAGGTGGATTCCTTATACACGTTCTCTAGACTTTGTCTAGGGGCGTGTTTATTGTAACAGTATATCGTGAATTTAGTGTTGTTTCAATTCTTATGATGTTTAAACACTATACTCTAAATAATCGACAGTTCGATAATAAATTTAATATTATTATTATTATTATTATTATTATTATTATTATTATTATTATTATTATTATTACCTGGCTGAACCAATGTAGCTCATACAGAATATCTCAATCTCCACAACCTAGCTACAAAAATAATTTGTGTTTCTTGCTATAAAAACAAGTCTTTCACCAGAAAATAGAAATGATACTATTATGACTATAGATTCCCTCCTACAATGGAGAATGATAGATTCAGTTTCTATTATGATATCTTAACTCATACCGATAAAACAATGACAGTCAACAAACCTGACGTACTCCACATGACTTAGAAGACAAATCAGCATTCCTTGTTGCTGTCTCCTACCCAGTAGACCACAATTACAATTAAGATGAAATAAAAAAATTATCTAATTATATACGTCTTGCAACAGAGTACAGAGAAATATACAGGCATCAGTCCCAGAAGAAATAATGACTAAACAGCACAAATCAGTCTTTTTGGAGACATGTAGAATCGTGTGCATTAAAAGATTAGCACAGTAAAAGATTGGGTATGCTCTAATGGTGCCACAATATACCAGATGTGTAACTTTTGAGAAAATTCATCTATATCACCATCATCATTAGGTCGATAATATGGTAAAAAAAAAGATCAAAAGATTGTGATGCTAGGTATGTAGGTCAAAGTCATCGCATTTCAAAAATTATACTTATGAAGAACACAAATGGAAGTTTGAATTTATGCACTAACAGAAAAACTATGAAATATTTACTATAGAAATTTATAATTTTTTTGTGGAATTCCTTTCTTTTTAATTAATAAATTTTCAATCAATAAGTATCTTCAATGTCACACTGAATTGTTCTCTTGTCATCTTAAATTATCTGCATACAATTTGCTTATTCATGAAGACTACTCCAATCACCAGTAGAAATATTGGTAGTAGTAGTAAAACAATAAAAATATACAGTGTTTGATTAAAAATAGGTTTAAGTTATACTTTGGTTTTTTGCATTGTATTAAAACATACATATTTGCAACATTACTATATCACAGACTTGTCATACAAGTTATGAAAATTTCAGTTTGAATCATCAAAAGTTATCCTATTGTCAGTCAAGAGATAAGTGCAAAGCTCAAAGAAGAAGAGGAGCAAACTAAATGAGTTGAAAAACAAAATGTTTGCAATCTTTCACTAAACAATAATATTTGACAATTCATTACCACTGAAAATTATTTATTTGTTCTTCGTGGAGAATTTTGATTAACTAACAAATTTTGCACAATACTGAAAGACCAGAACTTCAAATTTTTAGTAGTTACTTCCAAATTATTCAATAAATCTTCTGGAACTACTAGCGTAAGATGAATTACTTTAATAAACTAAATTATTAGAAATGTTAGTTAATAGTGCTGAAGTAAAAATTGAAAAAATTGCAAATAAATAAAAATTATTAGATGACTTTATAATTAAGGTACTTAACAAGGTGCTATTTTACTCACTAACAATACAATAATATACTTTATATATCCAAATTTTGTAATCATTTGGACACACCACACAAACTTTAGAATACACAGAGATACCATTCTGAACTTTGTACTTGTGTAGCATTGATACTTTGAGACACAATTCTCTCTTCTGATAGTTTTATTCTAGTTTGAGTAAGTGATGCAATTACATCTGTCATCTCTTTGCGAACATCAACAATAGTACAGTCATCTGGAAGTTGTTTTTTTCTTTGCTCTAGCACAATAAAAGGGTCATTATTACTTTCTTGGGCATGATTAGAGGTCAGAGTCTCACACAACTTCTCTTTTTTAATATGCACAGAAATATCACAGATGGCTTCGAATTTTACTTCCAAGTTAAATGATCTTTCAACAAAACCGTCCTTAGAATAATCTTCGCAGACCTTTTTGACTAATGACACATTTTGATTAATCTGTATGTCAATAGTTGGTTCACACACAACTAAAGATTTTCCATCTATATTAGCTGACAAAGCATCACACAAAACCTTAACATTTCCATCAAATGGGATATTGTCAGTGTTATTTTTCAGGGTTTGATAGATTGCCATGACGTCCGTGTTTGGAAAGGGTACCTTGCAAACATTCATCTCTTCTTCATAACACATCTGCATTGTCGGTTCAGTTTTTAAATCATTTTCCCTTTTAATAATCCTTTTCTTCATTAGGTCACAGTCAAAAGAATATTCCTCAAGGGGATTTTTCAATTCTGTATCAGAACATATGAAAGTTTTGTCATCATGTCCTTCAACTTTTTCTGAAAATGGAGAAACAGCAACAAAAGATATGGGATTTAAGTGATCCTGAAAATTCTCTCCATTTTCATCTACAATCTCCTTTTTGATAATTTGAGATTGAAAACTGCTAGCACCACAGTCACTGTTATTCCTTACTTCTGATAGTTGTTTTGAAACATTAACAGATTCTGAAACAGCAATACAAATACTTTGAAATTCAGTGCTTTCAGTACTTGCACTCAATCCATCTACTTCTTCAGATACTCCTGGAGATCCTTTTTCAGTAAAATCCTCTCCTTCATGGTTCAAATGATTTATACCACTCAGAGTACTGCTACAGCTCAATTGTATCTCACTACTATTATTGCAGGAAACATTATCTGTAAACTATAAGAAATAAAATGTATGCTAAGGACTGCAAGGAGATAATAATTCACACAAAAGCAAACTTACATTTGAATAAGATCTTGTCAATGAAGCAACTTGAAGAAATTTCTCAGTTCTCATGAAAGAAGACACATCAACAATGCGTACATTTACTTCTCAATTATATATGAAGTCCAATAAGCGTTTCATATCACTGTATTTAATTTCCTTCAAGGGAATCGGTACCATTGAATCATAATCAACAAGCAGGTACTATTTTGGAAAAAGAAACATTGAGTCAAATCTTAATAAATTATTTCTTCATTAAAAAGATAAACCAAGCCAGATATTATTCCCTGTAAGGCTAAAATATTTTTACATTAAGTTCTTAAAATTAGTATTCAGGCACATAATTAATGTGTACCATTCTGTTGCTAGCAGACTTGATATCCAAGTATGCCATTTTTTCCCTTATCACTAATTGCACATATTCATAAAAGATAGAGGAAAGCAATCAATATGATTATGTTTAAGCTTAATAAAATTCAGCCTTAACATTTGTAACAAATGTATTATGTAAGTTATCGTGGAAGCTTCTCAAACAAGTTAATTAAGAACTTAAACCCATTGTTCCTATTTCATACAATGAACAAATAGAATTTGACTTGAATTAATATATTTCTAATGACATATCATTACTTTTCATCTTGATAATTAAATCACTTTTAACAAAATCTCTATTATTTTAATATCATATTAATGAAATGCCTGTCCTTTAAAAATGTCATTTAAAAAAAGTCAAATTGTCCTTTTCACTCATTTAAAACAGTCAAGTACACGAAATATAAAATAATTTTATTGAATATATTAAAAATATAAGGTGTAAAAAGTTTATTGACGGGGCTCCAAACAATTATTTTCTTTCAAGACAAACAGATATATCTCGGCCATTAATATTATTGCAATTTTTTCAACCCGCGAACATAGTTTTCAACCCGAGGGCAAGTTCAACAAGTTCAATATCAGTATTTTTTAACATTTTTGTTCGAATTCCTCAATATTTTGTGGCACGTATTTTTCTTCAAAGATCCTTCTGTTTTTCATGTAATATTTGATCCAGCAACTGAACTAATTTCAACAGAACATTCTTTAATCAAATTCTAACTGCCATTGCTCTACCCAGCTTCCTCCAACATTGAGAGATTCTTGGGTAAATATGATAAGAGCTTTAATGAAATGTATGACTTCCACATGTTGAGAGGTACCTATGAACTCTCAGACTACGATGCTTTGAACAGGACATTGCTTCTGGAACTATCAATGTCCAGAATTCTGGAACTATCACTCTTTTTGGAGAAAAATAAAGCAAATGCATGTCTGTGAGCAAAACTTTGTAAGAGTTGGAGCCGAAGGATCACCCTCCCCTTCAACTTTGTAAATAGCAACACGACATGAAGCTTTCAAGATCATCTTCCCACAAATCCTACAAGAAAGGTTATGTGAATCATTATCTACAACACCAAAATTTACTCATGAGCTCATCTCAAACATCAAAAGCATGTAATGAACATCGGTCAGAAATAACTGTGTACTGATACACTGTATTGTTCAATAGTGGTATTCCACTATTTTTTGAATTCAATTGTTCTCAGCAAAAGAGCAGCTAAAAGGCAGTTGAACTACCGAAGACTTAACTCACCAAAGTCTTGAGAATCTCCGAGGGGCAATACAGAGCTTTTCCGTGAAGAATATTTGGACAACAGGTAGGGTTGTTACTAAGCAAGGTAATAGAAATAGAAGGAAAGTAATAGACTAATAAAAATTAATACTGTAATAGTCCACAACAATGTTTCATAAAATTTATCTAGACTTGGCTCACTAGAAGGAAGCAAAGGTAGCAACTTATGGCAGAGATACATTTTAGACTTGCTCCAAACCTGTTTTTAGAACCTCACCAACCTATACCAATTGCTACTGTGAACGGAGACATTGTTGCAGATAATTGTAAGAAGACTATATATGGCTTCTTTATAAAATTTACATAATGTCAAAAATATTTCATCACTTGACTTAATAAAAAAATTATTGAACAAATCTATTTATTTTTTTGTATACATTAATTCAATTTATATAGTTTGAAGTATAACAATTATCAATATATCAATCAGAAACTTGTATTTTAGAGTAAAAAATTATTTTAAAACCATTTTAACAATAATACATTCCTCAGAAACCCTCATATGTAAGTCAAACTTTTAACAGAAGAAAAGAAAACTAAAGAAAAAAA
>NNCF01126293.1:18992-37035 GCA_002313205.1 Laupala kohalensis
CCATATTCTGTAAATCGTTATTCTATTTTCGCATTTGGCACTAATAGCCCAGCTGACGAGTGTGCTGACATGGAACAAGACCTCTCTAACACACATCCGATCACAAGACTATAAACCGATTCTGTAACTAGAGAAATTCTCCTCCTCCAGTTTGGAAGAACTCTGTAGCAACCTCGGAGCTTCGCTTGCGTAACACGGATAAAATTGAAGATGATGGCAGAAACGAACAGAGTATTTCTAAGAAGTATTTTGTAAACATTGTTTATTCAGAAGTGTCTCCTTAATTATTTTTAGTTAATGGAAGGTATCTTGAGGTTTTTAATCAATATTAGTGAATAATATACTTTTTTAATCAATCATTCGTTTCTTAATTGTATTTTTACAGGTTGTGAGCATTTGTTGCGCCGTTGGCGTTACTTGCGTTTTTGTGTTTTTACTATTAGGTGAAATGTATTTCATTTTACCTGAAATTTATTACATAATCATTCACCTTTACACCTATCACTCAAGGCTCGTTTACAAGAGAGAAACTGCCTTGCAGGTAACCTGCCTCTTGCAAGCGGAGCCTGCCTCGAAAATTGGGCTAGCTGCCTGTAATTTCAGCAGGCAAGTTACTTGCCTCGCAAAGTAGACTTGAGGTAGGTAACCACTTCTCAAAGGAGCATGTTGGGAGCATAGTTGTTTGTGTGAGTTTCGTTTGTATCTACAGTTCACATTGCCGTATTGCTGTAGTTGATTTTACAAGTAAGTGAAATTTATAACATTTTACTTGATAATATTGACGTATATCACTTAAGTTTAATATATTGACGTGCCTCTGAAATATATTGAAAAATGTCGTGTGGGGAAATAATGTTTGAAATTCCTTTTTTTTTTGCGGTTCCAGCGGATTTTACAAGATGCAGTGGCCAGTGTACAAGGGAGAAACAACAACATTCAAACCGAGATGCATCATACAGTTTTTAAATAGTAAAATGAATGGTTGGTTTCAATACAATACACGGAGATGCAATTAACATATTGTTTTCAAAATAAGATACATAAAGTTATAAATCAAAATGAGATACATTTAAAATAGTAACTCTTTATCTCAAGTTTTAAAGCTAATAAAACAGCAAGAACTTTGATACTTTGGTTATCACTTGCCTTTAAAACTTTTAATTTGTGAAGAAAATAGGTTTACAATTTTTATAGACAGAAGAGTTACTGAGTTTCTTGTGTTTTGTGAAACTTTTTGTCAAAGATGTAGTGTTTTGATTGTAGATGACTGAAATATAAATAGTTATACTGAAGTGTAATATAATTCATCTCTGAATTTCTGTCTATTAATTGTGTTGTGTACTGTCTGTAAAAAGTAGAGTGCCAAGAATATTTATTGACAATTAATAGTGAAACTATCCCTATCTGAGAAACCAAAAAGTATTAGTAGTAATGAGCACCTTACAGAAAAGTAGTGTACAGTATTTTTTTCCCACAGGAAAGTACAGTGAGTACTGGGCGCATCACAAAAAAAGNCTGGAAGTACCGTATTTTCTTGCATAAATCTCTTAAAAATAGTTTTCATATTCCCTAGAATTTTGATTTTCTTGTTTGGAACTTTGTTGTCCAATTTTTTGTTAAAGCAGCAGTTCTTTCATAAATTTATACACTCATTGTTTTCTTAGATATACATAAGAAAAATAAGAATTGTGAATTATTTCAAAATTTTATTGTATATTGATATGATTTTGTTGATACTCATGACGGCGCAGTGTAGATTTCGGCACAGGAATACTCGAATCCACTAAGTACTGTCGGTACGGACCTCTTCGTCGGGACATATTTCTCAGTAAATAACCAAAATTTGCAAGTAAGAACTTTGTGTAGTACATAGAAAGTGNCGTATTTTCTTGCATAAATCTCTTAAAAATAGTTTTCATATTCCCAATAATTTTGATTTTCTTGTTTGGAACTTTGTTGTCCAATTTTTTGTTAAAGCAGCAGTTCTTTCATAAATTTATACACTCATTGTTTTCTTAGATATACATAAGAAAAATAAGAATTGTGAATTATTTCAAAATTTTATTGTATATTGATATGATTTTGTTGATACTCATGACGGCGCAGTGTAGATTTCGGCACAGGAATACTCGAATCCACTAAGTAATGTCGGTACGGACCTCTTCGTCGGGACATATTTCTCAGTAAATAACCAAAATTTGCAAGTAAGAACTTTGTGTAGTACATAGAAAGTGAATGGAACACTGAGCTGGTTTGTCAGCCGTGGAAAATTAATACAAAACTGCCAACTTCATGCAAGTTTTCGAATAAACAAATAAGACAGCGTAGGAGTCATATGTGTTGCATAATATTAAAAACGGTAAAACGTATTAAAATGACTATTTTATTATCCACTGTTGATTTACATAGTAAAAATACATTTTAGAGATTATCGTTTTTAGTTTTGCTCGCAAACGTTGGTGCGTTCTCAGTTCTACGACAAATTCAAGAAAAAAAGATCACAATATTCCTGAGTACAATGCCACTATTAGTTGGTGATTATGCCTTTTCCCTGCAAATTAACCTTATAAAACTCTGTAATGGTAACTATTTTTCAAAGGAGAAAATTATATTCAACTATAGACAAAGAGACAAGGCAAAAATTTACTACTTATTTGAATGGGGTAAGATCTGTGCTGTGGCAAAATCAGTTAATTAAAAAGTCATAATATTCTATTTATTTTTAAGAATTGAAGATACATTTTTACATGTAATGTACACAATATATATTAAATAAAACAAATAAAATGGAGCGAACAAATTTTTCATACTTATTCAAAAACGTGTTTAAGAATAAGTTCTGTCTGAAAACAGCTGTTGAACTCTAGAATATATAGTGTTACCTGAAATAAAATTTGGGAAGGCAATGTTTTGAATTAATATAGGAGATGAAGCAGAAGGGTGAGCAGTACACGGATGACTTGAAGGGCTATTTACAGAGTAGTTGGACAGGAGATTCAACTGACCCAAAAGTAAAATGTCTTCTATTGCCTTCTTTGCATAAATTTGCTGTGGTGGGTTCAGCTTCCCGAAAAAAGTGACCCAACTTGCAGCATACATGCTCACATTATCTTCACCAGGTTCTTTTCGGTTTAGTTGCCCCAACGCTTCTTTTAATATGTTGTTTCTTTCCTTCATATGTTGCCCCAATGATTTCTTCCTCTTGTTCGAGGTGTTTATGGGCAATACTGGACCATTTTCAATAGCTTCCTAGAACAATAACAAGTAGACACTTTTAATGTTTTGGCCTTGCTACTGGAGCGCTCCTATGTGTGATCCATCTGTTGTACCTTATATACTCTCGCCAGTTTGACTCCAGGATGGACCCTGGTACTCATTCGACATCAGACTGAGTAGACCTTGGAGTCAATCTGGATATTAAGGTGTGATGAAAAATCCTTACCTCTCCGGGGATCGAACCCCAGCCATCCAGCCAGCAACTCTGCTCTACCCACTGAGTCGTGCTGACTCCTCACAAGTAATAGTGAGAGTGAATTTGGAGGTGTCATTCCCACAAATAATACACATATGTGTATGAACTTTCTTTTAGAAATTTAATTACATATTTGGAGTAAAAATGACTAGTTCAATGGAAATAGTTATTGGAAGAAGAACATGTACATGTGTGTTCCTACATCTCTTCTAACGCTTGAACAAATAAGGCTAAGCACGTTGCAAGTTGTGAGATTTGAATAATTTACTAATTAATTATAAATGTAATCATCCATGTTGCGGAATTTTGAAGTTTAAAGAGTAGAAATTTAAAATGATGACGGTTAGAGATGTGACGTGGGCTGGCAGTCACAGACCCGGGCGTGGTACGAGTGTGTCGGCGGCCCCTTTAGCGTCAAGAAAAATTTACGACGTTTTAGAAATCGCAAGCTAGCGAGGGGATGAGGAAAAGGACCTACCCTCCTTAATAAACNTAAAAGCCAAAGCGTCGTTGAGAAAGTTCCAGAAATCAGTTGAAGCCCTTTAAAAATGTTCCAATGTGAATCGAGGTGGAAGAAGGGATCATTTCGGCATTGGGAGTTTTCGAGCACGTGGGATTCAAAATTTTGAAGATTTTCAGGACAGATAGGGTCCATTTAAGGCAGAACAATCCAAATTTCGCTCTCACCAGATTTTTTCGTCGTAGTTAGATGTGTTTGACTCACATCGAAGTTTTTCGCTCTCACAAGTTTTTTGGTGGAGCTCAGGTGGTAGCTCTCTCACATCGAAGTTTTTTTGTAGTCACTCAGATGCTGCTCAGATAGATTTTTTATCGGAGTTCAGATAGAGGTTTTCCGCTTAGATGCTTCGTCAGCTCGCAGATATTTTTGTCGCAGCAAATGCTTCTCAGATCACGATCAAATCGATGTTTTCGCTGACTTAGATGTTTCGTCAGCTTACATCAAAGTTTTGTTTGAGATACGAGATGTTTCGTCAGCATTTAGATAAATGCTCGTCAAAACTCGTACAAGTCTTTCGTCAGTATACGTTTCCGAATCGTACTCCGGCATGGCCGATCGCTCGAGTCCTTTAGATAAGTTTGTCGGAACGCTTTTCGGGTGAGAACTAGACGGACGCGGTAAACCCGGAAGCTGGTTGACGCTGGTCGCAGATAATCCACGGGGGAGCCGTGCTGACGTCCGTGAGGGATCATCCTCCACTGCTTTCCGACGGTCCGTCATCTTGTTCAGGTATTATGCGATCGGTGGCGAACGTGAAAGCCATCATCGCATTTGCGCTTGCGAGTCATTAAGTGTTTGATAGTGGCTACCAGTATGAGCGAGAAGGTTAAACTGAATGAGTGCTTTGATTAAACTCAGTCGCTCAGAGAGGCATGCCAAATAGAATCAGTGAACTATTGGGACTAAGAAGTTCTATTAAACTGTAAATAATAACGTTAATTAGAAGTAAAATCAGTGCTTAAATTTGTTACAAGAAATAAATGTGTAATTGTAGTTTATAGTTAAATAGAATTAAAACAGTGAATGTTTATTTGATGGTTATGATAAAGAATGACAATCTTGACAGTTAGTGAATGTAAAATGGTAAAGCCAGTGATTCTTATTTGTGTCTTTTGATGGGAATGTGGCCCCTTTGGTCTATAAATGATTGGTGTTTTATTTGTGTCTTTTGATGGGAATGTGGCCACTTCGGTCTATAAATGGTTGATATTTTATTTGTGTTTTTTGGTGGGGAGAATTACGTAGGGGATGTTTTTGTGATTAAAAATAGTTTCTTTTTAATGGATTTATTTGTCTTGCGTTTTCCTTAAGTGGAACCATTGCATAGTCCTTCCCTTATGATATAAATCGAACCCTTAATTATTGTGGTACCTGAGAGGAGCTAGCCGAGGTGTTTTAAAATTTCAAATATAATATTATTTTATTAGTAAAATCATATTATTCGTTCTGCCACAAAGTGTCTTCCAGAACATTTATAGTGTTACTTCAAATATCTGGAAATTTTAATGAAAATGGTATTTGTGTTGATAATAACAGTTAAGAATATATGTTTATGATCCACATTCTGTCATTTTAATTACCACAAATAGATCAGTAATGTGTATTCATTTCACAATTCATATGAAGTGAAAAGGACAGTAGTTGCATTAAAATAATCGGTTTAAGTAGCATATACATGTGTTGTTTCTTTGTGTGTCGTTACCTCTCTTCTAACACATTAACTGTAAATGATCAAAATAATCCAAAGCTCATAGTCCACCGTGTGTTACTTCAAGTATCTGAAGTTTTTTAAAAGTGTAAGTGGTGTTAGTGTTGATAATAGTTGTGACTATAATGTTCCAAATATTCATAGCAAAATTGTGTATGTAATAATTAATAATAGCAGCAGAAGGACCATGATTGTTACTTGAGAATTTTTCATCTGAAGAATTTGTGTTCTCTATTATTTCTTTTTTCTCTTTTGCATGAATTTCACTGGAGAAATGACCAGGTCAAATTCTCAAGTAAGTTTTAAATGAATAACTTGACAACTTACAACCTTTCTCTTGACCATCCTAATAATTTTGGTGAACTTAAAAATCTCCAAAGTAGATCTTCAAATTAGTGTTTCATGCCGGTAAAAAGCATAACAAGTCTTCACCTCCATTAGTAAAATTTACTTACTACTAAGAATTCCTCGTTCACCATTTTGTTCTTTACAAGCAATTTATAGTAAAGTTAATAAAATAAATACATATAATAAGATTCAAATACAAAATAAAATGAAATTTTGGAAGTGAGCAAGATAAATTATGAATAGGGAGCCATCAAAATATGCAATAATTTACCTTTTCACATTATAATAGAAGCAAGTAATACAAAATAAAAAAATACTACAAGTTAAGTAGGAATGATGCATTCAAAATATAAAATTTCTTCATTAAGAAGGCTTAATAATGTCAGGAGGTGCATATAGTTATATATGTAATCCCCCACATATCGGAAGACAACTCTTGAAATTAATAATAATAAAAAATGAGAACAGTGCTATCCTGCATTGAATTTCATTTTCATATTACAAATTTTTCCCCACAGTTATTTCAAACAATTTTAAACTAATTTAGTAAGAGAAACAAGAAATAGAAAAAATTGTAACAAACCTAAATAAAAGTTCTGCTGTAGGGCCATCAATATTGGGAAGGGCAATCATTATCAAAAGATTTTTAAAAATTCCCAAAGTGACCTAAAAATTGTTCCAAAAACAAACAACAACAAAATGCATTTGAAACGAAGGAAAGAGGATCAATATGTGTCCACTGATGAATAATCACTGAAAAGAAAATGGTACTGTTGTCTTGTATAATTTATATTTTTTTCTTATTGTGTAAATAAAATTTTAATACTAATATCATATACTTTGTTTAAAAATTAACTGAATTATGTAATAAATATAATCTGCTATTAATTTTTTTAACTAGTTATAATTATGTACATGGGGCAAGTTCTCAGTATTGCTGGATACATTCCTTGTTAAAGGTAAAGAAATGTTGTACTTTTGAATAAATGATTAAAGAAATTAATATTTATTTTACAGAGTGTCTGGGGTTCGGATTTCTTCTTGTCTTTGTAGTGGTGGGAAAGTATTTATGATTAATACTTCTAGCCCTTTTTATAAAAATAGTTTGACTCAGAAGAGTTTAATGACATTACAAGNCTATGATTAATACTTTTAGCCCTTTTTATGAAAATAGTTTGACTCAGAAGAGTTTAATGACATTACAAGATATATATCGCTATAAGGTAGTTAGTTTTAAAAGAACTAATGAAACTAATACCAAGTTTAATATGAATAATTGTAAAATTTATTTATAGACTTGGAACTATGTGGTGAAGAGGCAAACAAGAAATGGAACATCTTGTATGCAAGAGACGACAAAAATTCTTGTCAAAAAGATCTGGAGTTGGCACTGATTTGTATACTACACCTATCGTTTTATTTTAAGTACATGGCGTATGTAATTTATGTGTGATATTGTGAAGAACTCTAGTGACTTTGTGAGGTTGGCAGATAATCCTATTAACATTTGTGAAAGTGGATATGCACATTCAAAAGAACTATATTTATCAATGTTCTTAGTAAATTGAATATAAGAATTTCACCAGTAGATTAAGGATAGTGAGAGGAGGGAGTGTTTACATGTTGCAAACATAATAAATAATAAAATTTAAAGAAGAGAAAACTAAATTGTTATTATTTATCACCATTGGAAAAAAGTAGAAAATGTCCCCTTATTTTGAGAAGCCAATGAACTAATGTGCAGATATTCAGCATGTGAATTAAATGTGTTAATAACCTTTTTTTGTTTCCCTATCTATCTACTATCACAATTTCTATATGGAATCCCACAAACTATACATGATTTCTTATGTACATTATCTTTGTCTTTATATGCCATATATATGTTTGTTATTATAGTTGGCATATTTTGAAGGTGAACTTATTCAAAATGTGTTTTACTCGATTGCTCAAACCTTTAATGAATGGAAGAGAAATCCATGCCTTGTATTCTATTGTCTTGTCTTTTTTGTTACTAGGATTATTATTAGTGTTATTAGCAATTCTCATATGAACATAATTTTCAATAAATTTGTTTGGACAATTATTATTTATTAGGGTCCTTTTAACTTGATCTAAATATTTTTTATGGAAATAAGTAAGTATATTAGCAGAGTCAACCAATTTGTATACTACACTAATTTGTATTTTAATGAGGTGATGTGATTTAAAATTTTATCCATGGGTGATCCTGTGTCAACTCCCATTTTTGTTTGATAATATCACAAATTAGATCTATTGGTATGTTCATAATAATGGTACATCATCTAGGGAAATTATACTCTAATTATCGGGAATATGTATACCATCAATGACTTCTTTGAACTCTTTGCTTTTCTTCACATCACTAGCCTCTTTCCCAGTGACCTTACTTAAAATACCATGAAAGAATTTACCAAGTTTGTAGATAAATTGGAGTTTGAGATTATTAATCTATAAGGCAAGTGCCTACATATCACAAGCAAGTTTCAATTTAAAATCAAATAAACAATAATGTATTAAGAATGTACTGAGCCATGTAAGTAATGAATGGTGAGTCTTAATATAAAAAAATATAAAAGTAACTTATAAAGATAACAATAATATAGGAACATCATCATATTTAATGGATAAATTCTAATTTAAGTTTAATTGTAGNATTGTAGTTGTAGTATAAGTTAACAGAAAGATTCTTATTATAATAATTTTACTCTAATATTAATAGTAATTTAGTTACATGATAGCTGAAAATTCTCAAAAACAATTAAAATCTTTTGCAAATCTTTGTCGCAAACTTAAGGGGAATTGGTGAACAAAGAATTTTTCTACTTGCCAGAATTATACATGAATTATACATGCCAGAGCACCAACTTCTTATTATAATAGTATGGTGAAAAATAAGGTTTTACATAAATTGTAAGCCACTAAATAGTAGTCTGTAGCTAAATCAGTGAAATTGGTTTACTATCACCCCGGTCATAGAATAATGCATTACTTTTAAAAAAATCCTAGGATTTTATCCTTTATATGAAAACATTTCAAACAATAAAACAATAAAATAAATTGAATTAACAGTAAAACAATATGTCTACAAATCTATGTAAAGGATACAATAAATTTTGGGGTCCTGTATCTTTGTACTTGATTCCAAAAGTATAAAGTTTTTTGAAAGGTGTAAAATACCAAATTCGTTTGATAAAAATTTATTTAATGGTTCAATTACATACATAATATTCATAAAGAGATAAGCAAAGCCATCTATACATAGGCTGGTTACACCTAAAAAATAACCTTAAAAACTATTAATAAAAATAATAAATATTACAACTTCAAAATGTTGACAGGTTTTTGACAAACAATAAACTTTTCATATTGATAATTGATTTATATTATGATTGATTTACCCAATAACAATAAAACTATTTAATTTTTTCTTTATTATATTGTTCTTAAATTTTAAATTCCTTAGATCAAAAGGTAGAGCATTAAAAGTTCTTACAGCAACCATATAACAATTTTTGTTACCAATGGCCTTCTTAGTTTTAGACATTTGTATAATTTTATATCTAGTCTTGGAGGTACTTTCAACGTGGATTTCTTTAAATTCATAATAATGATAAACAAGACTCTTAAATGTAGATAATTGCTCCACATTCAATGGGACATTATTTATAAGCAATACCACTGTCAAATAGCCTTCATAAGCCACACCCCAGTCCTTAAAGCTATGAAAGACAAGCTTAATATATCACCATTATTTATTAAACATTTCCTTTGATGAATAATATATTCATATGTTTATTCGATCTCATGTTATAATAAGATAATATTTCCAAGAGATTTATTTCTGTTCAATCACACAAGCAGATTTATATTAGATAAATCATAAATTATTTTACATACTTCAGGGCAATTAGTTGGATTTATAAAAACTGTTTTTATATTTGAATCCATTTGTATTGGTCATTCCAAGGCTGTTTAAGTTGTTCAATTAGATTTGAACCAATTTCTCAAAAATATTTATTCATAGGGTTGGCAATGTCCATTTTATTCTCAATTTTTATATTGTTATCTTCCTCAAAATTTATTATGATTTAGTTTTGACAATATTTTATCATTTAAAAAAATAACAAATAATTTACAAGGATTCCATCTAAAAAACCATTTGAAACTATGCAGAGCAACACATTAAGCCCTGGAGTTTGATTGTTTTCATTCCTTTTTTTCCTCCCTGAAGATTAGACTGAAGGAAAGTAATTTTCTAAATAACATTATCTGTTTAAAGAGTTAGAAATCAAATAAAATATAAAAAAATTTACTATTGCAATAACACATGTTATGTTGCAATAAATTTACTTCATAATAATTCAAAGGTATTTTAGAAGCAAAGATCATATTTTACTTGTGAACTGTGACTAGGAAAAAGAATCTCAATACTAGAAGATAGGATGTAAGTGGAAATATTTTCCTCTAAAGGGATAGAATGTTAAGTGAAAATGTCACGAAAATACAAATATTTTTGGAAATTAATAGTTAGATTTCAGTGAGGCGATACTAGTATTCATTTTTAAGAATAAATGAAAGATATGGTGTTGTCCACTAGTAAAATATATATTCAGTAAGTACTTTCAACATTTTAGTTGGTATCTTCAGTCTAGAAAAAAACAAAATACAAAATATGTAAGAATGCAAAATACACGAATTCATTGTTAAGTTTATAAACATTTCAAATTTGGTAAAATGATAAAAATTTGAAATTAATGAAAAAATGAGAAAGTTACTGGAAGTAGTATTAAGTGTATTGGAAACAGAGCAACAGATTAATGTGGAAAAATTAGTGAATAAGAGATAAATGCTATACCTAATAGAAAATATAAATATAAGTAAGTAAGTTGAAATTATCTGACAATGCCAAGTATCAAAGGGAACATGAGCCATAAGGTTGGACGGAATGCTATTTAAGAACAACAGGTAAGTAGGGGCAGGAAGAGGGGTTCAATTACAGCACTGACCGGGCAAGTCCTGCAAGTAAATTGTTATTTTCGGAATAGGGACAAAAGAGGAGAAAGGTTGCATATATGCTCATTGCAGAGAGAAAGAAAAATTTAGCACTAGTATAATACAGTAAACAGCCTTCATTCCTATACTCTCATGTGGGCAGAGACAACGATCGGAGTAAATTTATATGATGTGTTTAAAGTCGAATCAATGCCAAAAGAGATATAAGAAAGTGTGTGAAATTACAGAAAGTTATTCTGATCTTTACGTGTTTGATTCAAAGAAGGCTCGGCTGTAAGTATGTTAGTGAAATATAAGATTGAAGTAGAGAACGCTGTGTCAATTAACAAACTGCCTTACAGAGTGCCCCATGCACACAGACATGTTACATAATGCTATCGCGGGCACGTTACAACAGGGTGTCAGAGAAGACAGCACCAGTCCATGGTCAGCAAATACAGCGTTAATAAAAAGAAAGAGCCAAGATGGATAAGTCAAATATTGACCTTAAATTGATTTTAGAGCTCTGAATTTTGTAATAAAAAATGAGATGTCCCCATTACCAAACATGGATGAAATGTTTGACCAATTGTGAGGGAGAAAATTTTCACATTAGATTTGTGTAGTGGATATTGGCAAATTCCTTTACATGAATTCAGCAAAGCTTTAATTCCGTTTCCTACGCGATCAGGTCATAGCCAATGCAACCGCTAACTTTATAGACTAATCACATTTCCAACCGGTTTTGTGAGTAATGACGATTATGTTACAAGGATTGATTAATTAATTAATTCATTAGGCGTGCGTTGTATTTTTAGACGATGTACAACGTTATGAACCGCCACCGGAGAACCACCTGGAGGAACGAAGAAAGATTTCCCAGCTCTAAAAGAAATTAAATTTAAAATTCAAACAAGACAATGGTCACTTTTTCAAACAAGAAACTAACTTTTAAGGCCATACGATATCCTCAGACAGACTACAAGTCGGTGAAAAAAGTGGAGAGGCAATTAAGAACTTTCCGATACCAAATATAGTACGACGGATTCAATATTTCTTATGTCTAGCAGGGTACTTAAGACAATGTATTTCAAAATTTTCCTATATGTCTGCTTGTTTGAGTAATTTGAGTATCAAAAATAGAAGATTAATTGGACGTATCAGACAGTTTTTGACACCTTGAACGAAACGTTGACTAAATTTCTTAATTTGCATTTTCCAAACTTGTCAACCATTCGTTTTAACGACGGAAAATTCGTCAGAGGGGGTAAAGAGAATCCTTTCTCAGTAATCAGCAGGCGAAGACCATATTACATCTTGTGCTAGCAAAAAACAATTGTCAAGGCAACAAAATCGTTATTAAAAATATAGTTGAGGACGTTGATTGTTCAAAGACAAAATAAAGAATTGCTAGTGAACAACAGTGTGCAACATTAAAAGAACTGTATCGGTTAGCGGAAAAAGGGACATATTTAATACTTCCTACATGTACATGAAGTGCAATATAAAATGCATATTCCTCCGTCGCAACCGGTTTATACTGTATGTGCAACCTTTCAATGCGACCATATGTTAAGAAAATGACATGAAGACTCAATGAGAGGCCATGTGGGTATTGCAAAAACCAACTACAATGTACATTGAGCTTTCAACTGGCCAGAACTGCATAGTGACGAGCGCAATTTTGTTGCAAGCTCTATTAAATGTAAAGTGAAAAAGGGCATAAAAGAAATAATAATCATTAATATGCCGGAAGCTAAAACATCATTTATTAAAATTGCGATTGATATAGTGGGACATTTATTAAAAACGACAAAACGAGTCAACAAATACATCCTTACTGTACATTACTAACTATTTTAGATATCTGAAGGGATAGTCTCTGAACTCAAAGAATCTTCCAGATAAACATCTATATCAGAAATAGGAATTTTAAGTCCGACCCTTTAACTCCTTAATTCTTCTCCTCACAATTCTTACAATTGTTATAATTTTAATTTATGAAAATATATCTACTTAGATATTTTTAAATATTTTCCCGTGTAATACTCACTTACAAAAATTGGTTTATACGGACCAAAATTCAATATGGGTATCGGGAAGAGCTGTGTCAACTTGTGCGTCGTACGTAGGGGAGATGTGCCAGTTCCAGATAAGATAACAAAAAGAGAAATTCAATGCGAAAAGTCACGGTTCTAGCACAGTTTCGCCCATAAGATTGACAGATGTGACGGTTCTTGCATAGAAGGGGGTTGGAGTGCGATAAATCGTGACACATGCTGCACCTGTTCTGGCACAGGTCAAGGTCCGGACTGCAAACCCGTTCTGCCGGTTCTAGCACAACACACTGTCAAACTTTAGTATTGCGCAATCTTGCATCAAAGGATTGCGCAATCTTGCATCACCGGAAGCAATCTTACATCACATGATGCATTTGCGCAGGCACAAGATGCAATCTTGCATCATAGAATGCTATTTCCAAGCACAGGAAGCAATCTGCCTTTGACAGACGTACTGCGCTTCTCGAGATTGGGTTTCTGTGAGAGATGAGTGAGGTGGTCAATAGTCAATTTTTTTGTTGCGCAATCCCAGAGGGGGGTAAATAAAACACGATGCTGTATCATGACGGAGGAAGCACTTCAACACACGACAACTATTGTCCTTTGCTAGCAGACGATGTGTAAGCGTATGTGGACACTCGAGAGAGTGAAATACATGAAATGAACAAGACGCGTAGAACATCTCTTTGCGAGAAAAACCTACGTGAAAGATCTCTACAATCGTTTAATTAAAAAAATTGATACAAAAGTCAAGCAACATGTATCTCAAGTCTTCGAGGAAGAACGGGTAGAGTGAGAAGATCATGACAACACAGTGGACCAAATCTATGCAAACGCAATCATCCAAATACTGTCGATAATATGGACAAGCGTATTGACGTTCTGCATAAGTCAATAAACGAACATATACAAACGAGAGTGAAGTAATTCATTGACGATTTAGCGCAAAACCTACTTTATCGATAATGTATCGCGACAATTTGTCAAAAAATATGTAGAGAAGCAAATGGAAACGTGAGTGCCAAGAATAAACAACGATTGAACCATCGACTCGCGTTGCAGATGAGGAGCATTTGAACGTGTGAGTGATAAGATTAGACAGAGAAACGGACAAACATGCCTCGTGCGAGAGAAGCGATGCTGCGGAGGTAAAAAGATTGAATATTAAATAGTGAATTTCTCAAAAGAGCAACGTTCGGGACTTGTATCATAGCCGAGCGTTCCAAAGGGGGACACGTAACTCGCTGTGGAAGATTTTTCCTTAAATTTAGAGGCAAGGGAAGAGGATTAATAACGACGAGAAGTGGGGACAAAGTTATAAAACGGAGTGAAGCAGTAAGACTCTCTAGCGTCCTCTCCTTCGGCTGTTTTTCGTCACGTTAGATTGACTTAGGTTGTTCATTCAAAGAGATTTTACCTTAAACCTCACTAAGAATTTCACGTGAAACTTCACTCAGATTCAGATATTTCATTTCATGTACTTCGAGTTGTTTCATGGATTATTTCCGACTTCGTAATAATCGAGTGTGTGTTTCAAGATCATAAAACATTTTATATTTGTGGGGCATCCATTAGACTTGGGAATGATGGCTCAAGTAGTGCACATTACGAACAATACTTGATGAACTTGGGTTCGGGAACGTGCTCTGGAGTTGTTGATTGGAACAATGACGGCTACGTTTTGCTGAATCGTCTCCTCCGAAGTGAATGGGCTTTAGCGGTAGGAAACGAGTGAGCAGCCGACGTGTCCGTGAGTTACCAAGACCAGGAAACTCGCTCCATTCTGAAGCCGTGATATCCCATCTTTGTAAGAAACGTAATGAACAAATTCTGGTTGCATCCAGTAACCAAATATCGCAGCGAAGAAGATTAGCGTGTGCGTCGAGCATTAAATCATTACGGCCCAGCTCAGAACTCTAAAAACATTAGCTTGAATTATAAGGGCCTATTGCAGAATATAAGTTATAAAATGTGTAATATTTTTTTATAAATACTATTAACATTTGCCTTCAGCATTTTTATTTGATGACGAGATCTAGTATGTTAAAACTCATTGTCAATATTTTCTGTGTTTGTGCCTTTTTGGAGGAATGTTAGTGGGGAAGAAGACAGAAGAAAGCATGGAGTTTTAGATATCGTGTATTACTAATAAAAAACAATTTAGTCATTTTATTTTACGATTGCGATTTCCTAACGAAACTCTGTGTGTATTTTTCACCTTTTAAATACTACGAATCCCAAACTCATTTCAATGAAAATCCTGACTGACCTTCACTAATTGAATGGCGACATTTAAACGAGCGGGGTGGAACGCGAGGCGGTTGGCTCTAGGGGGCTCCAAGGGCCATTAAATTGTTCGACACCACTACAGCTAGTCTGCTAAATCTTCGAAAAAGGTAACCTAAAGATTGGAATGCATCCAGTTTAACCCGCACAGTAAAGAAGAAATGCATGTGTTTTGAAGCTAAGATTACTTTGGCCCAGTTAAAGACGCTAAGCAAAACTAACATTGTTCAAAAAGACCTAATAAAAATAATAAGTGATCAACCACTTAATTTTGTGTTATTTTAACTAAGATGTGCCTTTAGCATTTTAACCAGTGGTGAGATCAAGTATGGCAGTGATCGCCAATATTGCTTTGTTGTGTTANATTGTTGTGTTATTTTGGGGCAGTGTATGTGCGCCTTAGCGAAGAAGAATGCATGATATTAAGTGCTTTGTAAATTTGATGAATAAACAGTTTAGTTCTTTTATTTGTAAATTGCGTCTTCCATTAAGAACCCTGTGTGTCTCCGTCTCATTAAATAACTCGAATCCTTAATAAAATTTGAATACCCTGAGATCTTATGTTTTTATTTCTTTAAATTAATTGCTCGAATTATATATTGTGACTTTAGGGATTGTTATTTACAAATAAAGAATTCTAATTGTTATAAACAAAAAAATTGTTTAAAAAATTTTAAAATGATAATTACCGTAAATGTATAATTCTAAGTGGAGGGAACCGAGTACTCACTCCAATTGGAGCCACTCACAATAAAAACACTGCAATCTGGTGTTCGAGCAACAAACAAAACATTTTATTATTCATACTGATTCTAACTGAATAATATAACACAATACACTGGTAAATAGTCATAATACTACACATAACTTCGCCTACTGCGCTCTTGGAACGTCTTATTGATAGTCTTTTTACATGGTACTCACCAAGATGTTCTTCATTGTGGGCCCCTCTGTTCATTGCTCTCTCCTCACAATTAAACACTTCATTGTTGCACTCGGCCTGCTGACATTTATTTAACAATTTGTGGTTTACAAGGCCCAAAATAACAATAACAAATCCCCTCTACACTATTACACGCTACCCAACATGTGTCGTGATGTCGGACTGGATGAAGACATTGCCGATTTTGTGTTCCTGGTTTAGTCTGATTCCTCGTGCCGCACTAATGTTCGTTCTCTCTTTTCTATCTAATTGATTTTTCTTATTCCATTCACTTTCTATGCCTGTCCCGTTTTAGAGTTTCCCGATTCACTTCTTAATAATTTGTTTTCGTCTTTTGCCACATTTATTATTATCGTTTGCTGCTCACTGTATGAATGCGCTTCGCATGTCTTCTGACGGATCACAGTGTAACTTCCTTTCTATTGTCTAAGCAATGACGATGCCTTCTCTGGCTTACTAATTGGCTGAAGTGACCATTGACATCGTAATTAACTCGTAAAACGCTATTTACTTGACCTGTTCACGTCCCTCATTCGTTTGTTCGAACTTTTTGCACTACACGAGTCCCATTTGCCCTTTTCAATCACACGTTTTCTTTCGTCTCACTTAACAAAAAGAAACTCGCAAATTTTTCACTGGTTGACTCAACAAATAAACTGTTTCAAATTTTTCACTGTCTGATTCAACAAATGAACGGTCGCAAAATTTCTCACCATCTCATCTCGCAAATAAAGTCTCAAATTTTCTCACCATGTCTTCTCACAAATAAATAGTCGAAAAATTTCTCACCATCTGATCGAACGACAACAAACTCCCTCAAATTTTTCTCCCCATCTCATCCCAAGTTCTTCTGTCCTATTTTTTATAGACATATTCTCGCCACATGACGTTCCCCCTCTTGCCATTTATTCCTTCTACCACAAGCCCTTGGTTCTTTTCCCCCTCTTAATTTTAATTGGAAGTTTCCGAAAAGATGTACGTTTCATTTTCATGTTCCCAATCCTACGACTTGGCTCTACCCCCCGTGATTTCCGATTGGTTGTACCCAATTTCTCCACTTCCAAGATTCTTTCCTCTAGACGAAGGTGTGTCGGCCATTTTGTTTGTCGGCCTTTTTACTCTGCACGGCAGCGTTGGGTGGCATGATTCTAAGATCCTCTCTTTTATTGTTTTATTGCTAGGCGGCGCGGTATCCTCTCTTTGAACCCTAATTTTTATTACTTCTTTTAGAATTTCGCCATCGTGTGTTTTTGCTGAACTCATAGCCCTAAAATTTCACATTTCTAAAGATTCTTTGCTTTGGGAATCATGTCCCAAGGTACATGTGCCGTGAGCCTTTTGGCCGTTTGTCGCAAGCGTACTCCCACGTTGCTTTGGGAAANATTTTTTTCGATGCTCTCTTTTGTATTGAATTTCGACGCTCATTTTCTAAAGATTTAAGTTCAAACTTGTCTGTCTCTAAACATGTGTTCTGGTCTCCATATCTTTTGTTTTTTTCAATAATAGTTTTTATTACGTTTTTGTACTCCAAAACTTTCTACAGAGCCTGTGATGTCGCCCCGCCACTACACTTCAGACCACGCAGGTCCTTTTCTGCTAGCTCCCATGTTGACCCATGGTTTTATATTCAATATTTTGAGAACGTGTGATTGAATTATCAATCAATTCAATCCACGGTCTCTCTCTCTCT
>NNCF01126293.1:37137-65752 GCA_002313205.1 Laupala kohalensis
AGAGAGAGAGAGAGAGAGAGAGAGAAAATAACAAAATATTAATAAACTTTCTAAATAAAAACGAATTAATACCAAAAATTACAATCTAATCGAGTTTGAAACATGACATCACCAGAAATGGTACGATCTGAAACATAAGAAAATGTGTGAACGAAACTTGTATTAGTATAGAATAAAAAAAAGCTAAAGAAAAAGACTTTGGCAATGATGAATTAGGCAGACGATGTAATCGACTATTTTAGGCAATGACCACCGCCTTATGTTGGTGAGATGAGAGATGACATCATACCACACACACTGTATGTAATCACCCAAATGACTGCGGCACAGGGGGTAGTAGGCGTGACTATGTTCCTGTACCCACTTCTCCAAACACTCCCAACAAAACATATGTCTGCAGGAGGTTAGTAGAGGTCGAACGAGGATGTTCAGACATATCATGCACTGAAAACATAGGAGAGGCACCGCGCTGTTGTTTTGCCCAAGTGTCCTCCATCATAGGTGGGTGGTAGTTTATCAATAGGAGAAGACAAAGAACAGAGCCCGCGTCTTAAGATGGTGACCCGTTCTCCCGTTATGTTGCGTTGTGTGTCTCATGCAAGATGACAACCCAATGTCGCAAACATTGCTAATAGAAATTAATGTGCAACGACAGCAATTTGTCTCATGTCGCTCATTGCTGGATCATTATATTGAATTTGGAACATGGCATGGATGATATTACTTGCAAGGTTTATGATATCTTCTTCCATCATGACTGCCCACTACGAGTTCTCTCGTATGACGCACTGCAATAGGTGTGACCCAACGCTAGACTCGTTCCCATATCCACCAAAAATATTTTATCGTCGAAACAAGTAAGATAGCACTTCTGAAGATGTAATCGACTATTGTAGGCAACAACTACCCCCTTATGTTGGTGAGATGAGACATGGCATCATACCACACACTCTGTAGTTACCCAAGTTCACTCTCATCTGACGCACTGCAATAGGTGTGACCCAACGCTAGACTCGTTCTTATATCCACCAAAAATATTTTATCGTCGAAACAAGTAAGATAGCACTTCTGAAGATCGAGCGAGTAAAGCATATGAGATTTCGAGAGGATGCAATGTTGAATATCCATTCGCAACTTGTCAGGAAATAAACAGTCGAAGTAGTAGTCGAAACGACTGTTGCACAACAGATTGGTAAAAACTTTTGCTCTGCACGAGATACTCTGTGAGATTATATGAATCGCAAACACTTTCGGTCGAAGACCAACAAATTCTACTTCCACACTAATCCTTAAACATATCGCTTCCACACTAATCCTTAAACAACCCCAATACTTCCTTATTGCTTGGAAGTATACCAAATCGATTCGACGGTTCAAACGTGGATGTATCACAGTAGGAAGGATACAGCTTCAAAACGTCATACATATTACGCGACATCGACGGAATACAGCTATCCGTGTCTAAACACAAGTTTCATGTCAGGAATCCTCGGTTTGAGAATCGTACGGAAGAGATCGAACATGAGATATTTGGAGAGTTCAAAAATCGAAAATAATACGTCAATAGATTAATTAATAAGCACTTGTTTTATGGAACTCGATCGTCATAAGATCTTTTTCGATCGGTGGACTACATAGAAACCCTGGATCTGCAATGAGTTTCCACACACTCCACCGACCCACCCACATGTCGACGAGATAGATGCGTCGATCTTGTCGCACATTCTCACTCCTTTTCCCGTGAAAACTATTTACCACCAATATAAAGAAATTCGTTTCGAAAGAAGAGGTGGCATTTTTTTGGCAATCCAATTACGTTCGAGGTAAAGGAGCAGTCAATGACTTTGTGACAATAAGGAAGAATCCTATGTCTGCGAATGAGTTTGTAATCCATGTCTTACACCTGCTGTGAATTTCGAATGTGAATGACGTTGTGTCGTATCGGATAAAGTGTGACCATCAGTTTCGGTTGTCGACTCTGTTCAAAGGGTGGTTTTTGTGTATCGGAGCAAAGCGGCAAGTCGCTGAAGGTGTCATGGAAATGTTCTGGAATGTCGAGATCCATTTCTAACATATCCGCGTAAAGTGACCTCCGCAACCGCTTGCTCTACGCAAAAATGTCCACTGTTCGTAACCCATTGAAAATTACCGAGGGGTAAGGCTTGTGACATGGTCTATCCGTACAGATTATTACAGTCGATATATTGAAGAAAACGATCCGGTTTAAACGGATTTTAGCTTTCACCTATGAAGGCATTATTGGTTCGCACATGTCGAAAACTAAAGACAGAAACTACCACGGACCCCCTTTTCGAAGAAGAGAAACATCTCCTCGTCCGGAAGCAGTTCTACTGTCACCACCGTCATTTTTAATAAGGCATTCCACGACAGGGACGGTGTGGTGAGATAATGAGTTGGATCGAGCGTATACACATGCAAACAAAGTTTTGCAGTGATTCGAATATATCGGTCAAGAGAAGCACATCGATTTTCAAATACAAATCGATATAATCAGATAGATTGCAAATCCCGAACTTTTTCCAGTGGTGTAGAGCATGTTAATAATCGTCGGGGATGTAAGTGCCGGAGAGGCGACTGAAAAACGCATTCTTGAACGGTTATGCAGTTTCTTCGAGTTTCCCTTCCACACTTATATCTTCGTACCCTTTCTACATGGTAATGTGAAATCAATGTCATTAGGATAATGCGTGCGAACAACTGTGAAATGTCGGACAGAGGATGCGTGCCAAAGCATCGAGCAAACTGGATATAAATATAAAGAAGTTTAGAAAACAAAACTGCCTTTTCACAACGCGCATCAAAATAGAGATAAATCGTTATTGATTTTATGCTAAAACATTAAATTTATGTGTTTTAAAATTCGAATCTTTTAATATAGCCCGAAAGATGAAATGTGAATCGTAGGAAGCATAATTAGAGAATCTATGTAGGTGATTCGCACAACTCAGATGGTTATGGTCGCGAACGCGTTGTTTTTGTTAAGGTCCTCCAGCAAATACAACACAACGTCGCGCTACGGATATATTTGTCATCTTCAACAACCATCATGAGCGGAACGGGATGACTGACACATGCTTCATAGTCACTTGCAATGTCCTTAAACATCTTCTAGAACTGGTTCGCTACATCACATCTGCTAAACGATACATAGAATTGAACGCCACATCAAAAGTGCAGACCTCCTGGAGACGTGTGTGATGTTGGTAGGCCTCGAAATTGGATGAATGGATAGGTGGTTGTCACGATGCAATAGATTCCTCCCAAAAATAATTTTGTACCTTGACACCACCCCCTGTATGCATCCCTACTATTGACGCGTGCCGTTTTTGTGTGGAATGAATTGTGAGGATCGAACAAATTCATCGCCTTTAACACTTTATCAGTCGATTAGAGAATGAGATCCATTCTGTTGAACCGAGTGTACTGAGTTATTGTATATTGTGGTGTTTGTAACTTGGTAATGCTCTTTTAAACCACGAGACGGATAAATCTAGTCATGTTTTCCTATGGATATATAAAGGGTTTTACAGTAAATTTTTCTTTAAAATCAACATTTGAAATGGTACAAATTTTGTGAATTTCTTATTGCGAAGTCAGCCATCTCACAGATATTCTCAGATTGACAGATCTCACCCATTTCCATCATGGATTGATATTCAACTTGTAGAATGCAAAATCTTGAGACTGTTTCTTGGTTGATTGTTAGATAGTGCTGGCTGATTGTTTTCATTTATTTCTCATTTTATTGTTACTACCTTTTCAAGTCACCTACTGAAAGTCTCTTAGACTTATTCTACTCTCATTTGATTAACATATGTCTCTTTTGTTAAACAGAATGATATCCAAACTGTATAAATGGGAATCGTATGGTTTCTTCATAGATTATTGTAACTAGTTCATCCTCTAATATATCTATTGCCTTTGGAGCTATGGTACTGGTGGATTGTCTTCATTTCTTTATCATTTTGTTGGTACATTTTCAAGACACAGTAGAGAAAGTCTTCTAGACTCATTTCAGGCAGGCAGAACTGGTTCTGCTACCTCATTTCATTCTATGACACCAATTGGAAGGCAGAAACATTTGTTTAGTTTTGGACTTAAGTTTCAACTGAAAATTTATCAATCCTGTGTTAACTTTTTTCAATTACTTCTATTTCACCTTCATAAGATTTGACATCACAGAATGTGTTACTTGGCAACCCGCATTGACTGTTTTTCTCAGTATCCATTCATTCCAAGAAGACACAAAAAGTGATCAACTTCAAATTTATTAACTAAACCAGCAGGATAAAGAACTGTTACAGTTCAGAACTAAAACAATGATGATACTATAACTAATTATATGATCAAATCATTGCCTATTTACTTGGAAATTACCCACATAAAAATACAGTGTCATTGTTTGTAAACAAACATCCACCTTTACTACAATAGTGAACAGAAATTAATGCATAATGAGTCAAAACACTTAGTCTTTTAGAGATTAGCAATCACCTATAGAATTTACAATTGTGTAAATGAAAAGGACATAAATTGGGGACAGAATTTCAACAATAGAATGGAAAACAATAATGGCAGTGAAAAACCCTGATTTATATCATATTGGTATATGCTTTTAATCAACATGGCAAACTTACTACACACACAAGTTGAGATCTAAAACTGTACCATTTATTAGATTGTTTTCTTCTTATTGAAAACATGTTAAAAATTTTGTATTCCAGGAGGAGTGAAACTTGTTTTCAATACTCTCATGCATAAATAAAACTGAAGGCACAAATTCACACAAACAAACTAAAATAAGCTATTTTTTAAATAGAAAATATTTGAACCACATGTTATTTTTTAATTATATAAAACACTTAATATTTTTAATAAACCACAAGTTTCTTTTAAATTTATTTATCTAATTCTTTTAGCAAGATTAAAGGTCATGAGACCGGCTCTTCCACCTAACCGTGACTCAAATGAGAGAAAATTAGGAAGAAATGTTATGATGCTGGGAAATCTACAGTACGAACTGACCTTTGTCTGTAGTAGGTGACGGAGAAACACCAGTTTAAGACCTCACCTAGTTCAGCCGAGCAAGGTTGAAATCCACACACCACTACTCAGCAGTATCGATGGAGCAAAGACACTACAACTAGACCAATGCTACCATTTTGCAATATTTATTGTTTCTAGTAAAGTATAAACATAATGTTTTGACTTAAGAAGGGTTTTTCTACTGCTCAAAAATGTTTAAAGAAAAGAAGGATAGAATAAAAAGGAATTAAGATGAAATACAAAAAAATTTTTTTAAATATTAAATATTAGATCAAAAGTTTTGTCACAAAAATTATTTATGAGTCTTATTTATTACTTTTATTTTCAAAAAATCAAAAACTAACACATTATTAAAAACTAATCGTATGCAGATTATAATCATACTGATAGAAAATTATTTAATTTTGTTATCTTCTTGCAGAGACACTTTAAGACTAACTGTTATGATTTGTTCACATACTTCTTTAGAGTAGAAACAAAAAAAATCAATATGTTGCACTGACTTGATACAATTTGTTCCTGGCACAAATAATCTTATTCCTCTCAAAGAATAGGAGTATCCTTGAAAGACTTCAAATCTGGATGATGATATTTGAATATACTTATCGCTCACATAAAGATAATCCGATGGAAGCTGAAGAACTAAAAATACTTGGCTGAGTCACAGCTCAGCAACAGACCTCTCATATTATAGTAGCTAAAAAAAAGTATAAAATTTGTCACACGCACAAATTTCTGCAATTTTATACAGAAGTATATTTAAGTATGAGTCAGTGTCCTACACTAAAACGTAACTTAGAGAAGTGTCTAAAATCAGTCATAGAATGAACACTGAGCGATATAAAATAATATCTTGATGGCTTAACTCATTTTAAATATAACCCATGTAAAGAATAGACAACCATGTCGTCTACTATGTAAAACATCGACATGTAATATATTGGAAGATCTTAAATTTTTGTCCAGAAGAGGGTTTGGGGAATTTAGGTAAANGATTTAGGTAAAAAAAGGAACTTGAAGGGAAAAAGGAAACTAGATAATAAATAAGGGACAAGAACAGGTAAACTGCAATGAGAATGCAGATAACTATAATTCAAAGATGTTTAATCACGTTACAAAAATATATCAAATAAGCTCCAAACTTTTGAGGTATTCTTAATGTAAAATTCACATCAATATCAGGAAGTTATCAATAAAGTAATGTAAGTGTAAAGTATGAAGTGTGACTGCATGTATTTCATAATATCATTTTCTTTCATAGATTTGTATTCACAGAGCAATGGGTGGAAGGTGCCGTTGGGAGGGAAGGACAGTCAGACAAGGGTAAGTCTTCAAACCGCTAGGAAGGAAGGCATAGGGTAATAAACATTTGCTTTCGGAATGTGGAAGGGCTCGCTAAGCATCCGTTTACAGGACTGTTAATATTAGGGAATTTCAACTCAAGAATTGGAGAAGAAACATCTGTTCCTCAAATAATTGATTATTATGATGATGTCATTGATGCAAATGTAAAAGGTAGGCAAAGTAAGGATAAAGAATTTAACACAGATGGAAAGAATCTCTTAAATTTATGCTGTAGCATGGTTTAGAAATCCTTAACGGAAATCATGGGCAAAACCTTATGGGTAACTTCACATATCTTAGTACAAATGAAAGTAGTGAGATCGATTGTAGCTTAGCGTGCGAGAAAATATTGCACTGGCTAGAGGATTTCTGGATTGAAAGTAGAGTAGAATCACATCATATGCCTATATGCATTACATTAAAACAAAATATCCCAGAAAAAGAAGATCCAAATTATATCACACAAAGAAAACCTATGCGTTTTAAATGGACTGAAAGTAAGAAAGATGAACTCATCGAGCATTTTTGCAGCAGCTTCGAGGGTTCCTACACGGTTTTTCCCTCATACCTAGCCATAGGAAATTAAGATGCATCAGCTGAAGTACTACAAAACGACCTTTATCAAGCAGATAAAAACATGTGAGTATTGGAAACAAGCAGGTCTAGTCAGATTGGTACAACGCTAATCGCAAAATGCTTAAATTAAAAGCTGAAAACACACTAAAATTCTTTGTTTGGTATGTGGAGAAGTCTTGCGCCAAAAAAAACATCAAGTTATAGGAAAGGTATGAAAAAACCATATTACAGACCAAATTAGCATGACAAGAGGCGCAATTAATTTTAACTCAAAATATAATTAATACAAACAATACCAGCGATATATGGACTTGATGATTTTTGAATATTCTTATTGCTCACACAAAGATAATGAACCGACCAGATGGGAGCTCAAGAAACTAGTTTAACTAAAAATATATGGCTGAGTCACAGCTCAACAAGATAGCTTCCATATTATAGTAGCTAAAAAAAGTTTACAATTTTGTCACACGCACAAAATTCTGCAATTTCATACTGAAGTGTATATAATTATAAGTCAGTGTCCCCTACTAAAACTTAAATTAGAGAAGTGTCTAAAATCAATCGAAGAATGACCACTATGCGATTTAGAGTAAAATCTATATGGCATAACTAATTTAAAATTCTGACTACGTAAAATCTCAACAACTATGTTGTCTACAATGTAAAACATCGACAATGTAATGTATTGGAAGATCGTAGATTTTTGTCCAGAAGAGGCTTTGGGAACTTTTAGGAATGAAAAAAGGTAACTACATAATAAACAACAGACTAGTCCCTTCAGAGGAACCATTTGGAAGCCCTAGAACAGGTAAACAGAAACGAGAACATAGATAACTATGATTTAATTATGTTTAATCACATACAAGAATATCAAATAAGCTCCAACCTTTTGTGGGTATTCTTAAGGTAAAAGTCACTACAATATAAGCAGACTCGTATCTATAATGTTATGTAAGTGTAAAGAACGGAGTGTGTCTGCATGTGCTTCACGTTATCATTTCCTTCCATAGATTTGTATTTACAAAATATCCCATTGAAACCGTCTCTTGCCTGTTTGAGTACACAAGAAATTTATACAACTTTTTTTTTTTTTTTTTACAAATTTCACTTCGCAACAATTTCGCTTCAGTGTGAGCATGTGCTATTTGAAAGTACCACTTGTAATAAATAAAGATTTACAAATTTCACTTTGGAATAGTTTCACACCAATGTGTGTTTGCTAGAGACGTTACACATCATCTTTTTTGTTTTTCTTTTGAAAAAATCACGTCTCACAAATTTCACATTAGAACCGTTTCACACAATGTGTTTAATGTGAAATGTAAGTTAAATTTTTCTAGAAAATGACTTCTGACAATTATCAGATTATTACTGTCTCTCCCCAGAGAGAGTTCCCATTTGCGTCTTGAGATTACTACCTTGACAAAATATTTTTATCAAAAAACATCTTTCAAAGGTATAAGGTCACTGAGTATTCGAATGTGAAATATAAGCAGACTTCTTCGACAAAAAATTACTTCTTAAGAAACATCACATTAAAAAAATTTCAACTCAGTGTGTTACCACATGCTTCTTGACAATACCACCTTCACTACATGATTTTCCAAAATTTTTACATAGTACAAATTAACCCCAGTGTCCAAAAACATGTGCTCATCAAAAACCCAAACCTATACTAAATAAAATCTTATAATTTTTTCATTGACGCAGTTTCAGGCCAGTGGGTAATAGAATGTGTCTAGCAAGATGACTTCTTCCAAAAAATGATTTCTTACAAATTTAACATTTATACTTTTTCTCCCCAGGGTGTAATAGCATGTGTCTTGCAAGATGACATTTTCGGAAATATATCTTCTTACAACTTTAACAATCGTAAAGTTTTTATCAAGTGTGTGTTGTAATGTGCTTCTTGAGAGTTCTATCACCACTAAATGAATTTTCACAAATTATACATTAGTACGGTATCTCCCCAGTATGTGTTCTCATGTGATTCTTGAGAGAACCACCTCGATTAAATGATTTATCACAAGCTTCACATTTGTACGGTTTCTCCCCAGTGTGTGATCTCATGTGATTCTTTAGATTACTACCATCACTAAACGATTTTTCACAAATTTTACATTGGTACGGTTTCTCCCCAGTATGTGTTCTCATGTGATTCTTGAGAGAAACACCTCGATTGAATAATTTTTTACAAATTTTACATTGGTACGGTTTCTCCCCAGTATGTGTTCTCATGTGTTGCTTAAGAGAACCACGTCCACTAAATGATTTTTTACAAACTTCACAATTGTACGGTTTCTCCCCAGTGTGTATTCTCATGTGTTTCTTCAAAGAACCACCTTCACTAAATGATTTTTCACAAATTTCACATTGGTACGGTTTCTCCCCAGTATGTGTTCTCACGTGATTCTTGAGATTACCAGCTTGATGAAATAATTTTTTACATATTTTACATTGGTACGGTTTCTCCCCAGTATGTGTTCTCATGTGATTCTTGAGAGAACCACCTCGATTAAATGATTTTTCACAAGCTTCACATTTGAACGGTTTCTCCCCAGTATGTGTCCTCATGTGATGCTTAAGAGAACTACGTTCACTAAATGATTTTTCACAAATTTCACATTGGTACGGTTTCTCCCCAGTATGAGTTCTCATGTGTTTCTTCAGATTACAAGCTTGATTAAATAATTTTTTACATATTTCACATTGGTACGGTTTCTCCCCAGTATGTGTTCTCATGTGATTTTTGAGAGAACCACCTCGATTAAATAATTTTTTACAAACTTTACATTTGAACGGTTTCTCCCCAGTATGTGTCCTCATGTGATGCTTAAGAGAACTACGTTCACTAAATGATTTTTCACAAATTTCACATTGGTACGGTTTCTCCCCAGTATGAGTTCTCATGTGTTTCTTCAGATTACAAGCTTGATTAAATAATTTTTTACATATTTCACATTGGTACGGTTTCTCCCCAGTATGTGTTCTCATGTGATTCTTGAGATTACCAGCTTGATTAAATAATTTTTTACATATTTCACATTGGTACGGTTTCTCCCCAGTATGAGTTCTCATGTTATTCTTCAGATTACAAGCTTGATTAAATAATTTTTTACATATTTCACATTGGTACGGTTTCAGCCCAGTATGTGTTTGCATGTGCTGCTTGAGAGTACCACCAACACTAAATGATTTTCCACAAATTATACATTGAAACAATTTCATCCATATGTTTGTTCGCAAGTACTTAGTAAGATACTTTTTGTTTAAAGATAAGTATATATTAATTTCAAAACGGAACAATTTCTTGCCATGGTGAATTTGCATGTGATTTATCAAACAAAATTTTCCCCGAAATGGTTTTGCACAAATTTTACATTGCGACAGTTTGTCCCCGGCATGTGTTTGCATGAGTACCCTCCGATGAGATACTTGAAAAAATGATTTACGACTATTACTACTTGAATTATTCCCTTCTTCGGAAAAATGGCAGTTATCTTTCCAAAACAAACCCTGGGCACCCCTTAAATCTGACGGGTCCAAGTGAAATGAATCCCCTTGTACTGAATGCTGATTTTTGCACCGTTTCCGGGTGTTGAAACTAGCAATATCTGACGAGTTCCTTCCAGTTCTCTCTTCCTTAGTTGTGTCCCTCAACTCTTCTCTCTCCTCGCAAAGTTTAATTTGTGTTATCGCTGATCCACGAGTTTCATCAATAGCTGCAACAAAACACACAGTTACATCTTATATTCAATGTCAATTTCACACACAAGACAGTTACTAATTTGCCTTGTTAGCTAACAATAAACAAATATTATAAATTTTAAATTAAAAATGTTACAACTAGATTCTGAGCTTCTAGTGAGAAAGTGGAGGGCCTCGTGCTCCGAGTTACTTCTGTCGAGAAAAAGACTTTTTCTCTCTTTCGAAAGATCGATTACTTGCAGAACCAGTCTTAAAGAAACAACTTTTGGTCTTCGGTCTGGAGGTACTCCGCGACGAAACATTGGCAGACTCGAAGCGTTTGGTCCGCACATTCGCAGTGCAGGCGGGCAGACAGGAGAGTACGACGTTAAGCGTGCTTATGGCGTGTGACGAAGAACAGGAAAGAGGTCAACAGTGGTGTATTTGGCCTCATTTAAGATAAGAGATGAGCTCCTACACGGAGCAGAGCATAATTTGCGAGATGCGCCGATACGGGTTGCGGACAACCACTCCGCTCCCGTGAGACACTCGTAAATTACTGTCACGTTATTTGCATAATGCGAGAAAAAAAAGGAACCCGGGCTTCTCTGAAGTTCGACAAGTTGGTCGTGGACGGTCGACAATACACGCTGTCCGAGCTGCAGGAGGCGAACAAGCCAAGTCCTCGAATGCAACCTACCCCTCCCACCGAGCGCTGCGCTACCCACCGGAGAGTCCTTCTGTGCATCACCCCTCTCCACACCTACTGGACACCACAGCGGCGCCTTAAAGGACGCAAACAACGGTCGCGACAGCGGCACACGCATCTCCCGCTCGGCTTTAGCCACCAGCACCTCTAACCACACCAGCACCCCCAACCCTCGACAGACGTGTGACGATGCGAAATGCCGGCGACCTTTGGCCAGAGCAATGGGTGGCAGGTGCCGCTGGGAGGGGAGGACAGTCCAACAAGGGTAAGTCTTCAAACCGCTAGGAAGAAAGGCATGGGGTAATGAACATTTTCTTTTGTTATGTGGCAGGGTTCGCTAAGAAACTGCCTCGATAAGGTTTTCGTGCTTTTCTGGAAAAATTATCGGTGATTGGTCTCGCTGAAATGTCGAACAAAGTAGGAGACGACATGTCAATGAACAGATACAAAGCTTTTAGTAAATTTTTGATCAAAAATTTTCAAGCGATCGACACCCTGGAGGTATTGTAACTCTTTGTAGAATTGAAGATAACTTTAGGTTCTGCGAAATTACAGTAAATTTAAAAATGAAGTTCGTTAGAAATTATATTATAGGAATTTTAAATTGATAATTGTAATATTGTTTAGACATAAACAAGGTTCGATGTACTACATGTTCGATGTATTTTATGATGATTTAGAAAATGTACTGGACCAACTTAAAACTAGGCATCCGTTTACTGGAGAGCTAATATTAGGGAATTTCAACTCAAGAATTGGAGAAAAAACATGTCCCTTAAATAATTGTTTATTATAATGAACTTGATGGAAATGTAAAAGGTAGGGAAAGTAAGGATAAAGAATTTCACACAGATGGAAATAATCTCTTAAATTTATGCTGTAGCATGGTTTAGAATCCTTAACGGAAATCATGGGCAAAACCTTATGGGTAACTTCACATATCTTAGTACAAATGGAAGTAGTGTGATCGATTATGGCTTAGCGTGAGAGAACATTGCACTGGCTAGACGATTTCTGGATTGAAAGCAGAGTAGAATCACATCATATGCCAATATGCATTACATTAAAATAAAATATACCGGAAAAAGAATATCAAAAATAAATCTCACATACAAAACCAATGCGTTTTAAATGGACTGAAAGTAAGAAAGATGAACTCATCGAGCATTTTTGCAGCAGCTTCGAAGGTTCCTACACGGTTATTCCCTCATTCCTAGCTATATGAAATTATAATGCAGCAGCTGAAGTACTACAAAACGGTGTTTATATAGCAGATAGAAACATGAGAGTATTGGAAACAAGCAGGACTAGACAGGTTGGTACAACGCTAATCGCGAAAATGATTAAATTAAAGCTGAAAAGACACTAAAATTCATTATTTTGCATCTGTCAAAAATTCATCGAATTACGGAAACAGTAGTAGTAACCAAATAAGCATGGCCAGAGGTGGAATCAATAAGAATACAAAATATAATTAATATCTAGACAGCTATACGGAAATTAACTGGCCAATAGTACATTATTAATCATATAGACGGGTTAAGTTGGGAATCCCACATCTACGATCTACTTAAAACTCAAAATACAGTAGTTACTTCAACAATTGAAATGGAACTTCAAATAGTTCAATTAGATAAGAATATAGTGTTAGATGAAGTAATGTTCGCGAGACAAAAACTAAAAAACATCAAAGCAGTTGAATACGACTGCCTCTTACTCGATTTTTTTAAAGTATTAAGCCACAAAATTCTTCTGGTACATTGTGATATCTTTAACTACATCTATACAATATGCGTATTCCCTCTTATCTGGAACATATCAATTGCTTTTCCAATATACATAAACAAAGGCAATGTAAATGACACTACTAACTATAGAGGAATATCACTCATCAGTGTTGTAATAAATGTTTTTTGTAAAATACTGCGTAATAGGCTAAAGAGATGGGTTGAGAATGAAGAAAAACTGCCAATTTTACAGACAGGATTCACAACAAATAATAGACAATAGACTATATTTTTATTCTGATTACTCTTACATTAAGAGACAAGGGTGCATTGAAAATTTATCACTATGTTAAAATGCTTGTATAGTCCCGACAGTGCTTGTGTCCGTCTATATGGCACCGTCACAAATTATAAACTCGCGCTGCTAGCACGAATGATCTACCAATCGACAGCGAAGCGTGTAGTCACCAGTTGACCGAGTCGATTAATGGCAAATGGTACGCAAGTTCTGGCGGAAAGCGCAGCCTCGTGATGCCAGAATAATCAATATATGAGACGTTGTTGNATTACGTCACTTTTCTAATGAGAGTATAGAAAAATGTCCGAACAAATGTATACAATTTTATAACTTATAAGTCGCCAATATCTTTATGTATATAAGTAGACAGAATCCATTTATTACTCGCATTGAAAATTCATCACGATGGTTTACGTGTATTGTTGTGGAAGGAATACCACAGAAAGAGATGGCGTTTCTTAGCAGTTCTCGAAAGATTTGTCTATAATAGACTAATGAGGTATGCTAGAATATTATGTTTCGATTTATATTTGTTTGTATTTATATGTATGATTTTCTGTTTAAATAAATTCATTTTTATAGTAATAGTCTTCTGTTTATGCTAGTAGTCCTAAACAAGGTTTCAAATAAATACCCAATATTGGCAAGTTATTAACCAAGACCTCACAATTCTATTACAATCACTTCTATTGAATCAGGTTGTTGATACAAAAAACTACAAAAGGTATATTGAAAAACGTGATATCAAGGATCAATGTAGAATGTGACAACTAGCCTCAGAAGCAAAAGATCACATTATAAATTCTTTTACAAAGTAAAAGAATTTATTGATTTTAATAAAAGTTAGATCCGTCTTGTACTTTATCTAGCAACTGCTGTAGTACTTTTTAAATAACTTACATGAATTTAAAACAAACAACTATTTTCTTGCATGATTGTGTTGTCTTATGACTCATATTAATTTAGTTTTATGTGTATTCAACTTTGGCACAGTTGTGTACATTAATTCTGTAGCCCTATCCTGGCCCGGGTTTTTCTTCGTTTTCCTTCGGGTAGAGGTGGATTTCTTATATATGTTACCTAGACTTTGTCTAGGGGTGTGTTTATTGTAACAAATTATCGTGAATTTAGTGTTATTTCAATTCTTATGATGTTTAAACACTATACTCTAAATAATCGAAGCTCGATAATAATTTGTACATGTAAATATTTGCGTTAAAGTACAAACATATTGACATTTTATTAGTATTATAACTCGTAGCTAACTTTTCATCTTGTCTAGGGATTTTTGCTGAAATTTTTGAATCCGCCTGTGTCTTAGGGCCCTTGCTCGGAATTGATGGAAAGGTTCCTTGCTTGCTTCCGGAGAGTAAATTACTTTATTTTCCTCTACTAGGTCATAGGCAGTTTGTACTGTTTTTTTAAATAAATTTATTATTATTATTATTATTATTATTATTATTACCTGGCTAAACCAATGTAGCTCATACAGAATATCTCCATCTCCACAACCTAGTTACAAAAATAATTTGTGTTTCTTGCTATAAAAACAAGTCTTTCACCAGAAAATAGAAATGATACTATTATGACTATAGACCCCCTCCTACAATGGAGAAAGATAGATTCAGTTTCTATTATGATATCTTAATCCATACCGATAAAACAATTACAGTCAACAAACCTGAAGTACTCCACATGACTTAGAAGACAAATCAGCATTCCTTGTTGCTGTCTCCTACCCAGTAGACCATAATATCAATTAAGATGAATCAAAACAATTATCTAATTATATACGTCTTGCAACAGAGTACAGAGAAATATACAGGCATCAGTCCCAGAAGAAATAATGACTAAACCGCACAAATCAGTCTTTTTGGAGATGTGTAGAATCGTGTGCATTAAAAGACTAGCACAGTAAGAGATTGGGTATGCTGTAATGGTGTCACTATGTTCCAGATGTGTAACTTTTGAGAAAATTCATCTATATCACCATCATTAGGTCGATAATATGGTAAAAAAAAAGATCCAAAGATTGTGATGCTAGGTATGTAGGTCAAAGTTGTATCATTTTAAAAATTATATTTATGCAGAACACAAATGGAAGTTTGAATTTATGCACTAACAGAAAAACTGAAATATTTACTATAGAAATTTATAAATTTTTTGTGGAATTCCTTTCTTTTTAAGTAACATATTTTTAATCTAAAAGTATGTTCAATGTCACATTGAATTGTTCTCTTGTCATCTTAAATTATCTGCATACAATTTGCTTATTCATGAAGACTACTCCAATCACCAGTAGAAACATTGGTAGTAGTACTAAACAATAAAAATATAGTGTTTGATAAAAAATAGGGTTAAGTTATACATTAGTTTTTTGCATTGTATTAAAACATACATATTTGCAACATTACTAAATCACAGACTTGTCATGCAAGTTATGGAAATTTAAGTTTGAATCATCAAAAAATATCCTATTGTCAGTCGAGAGATGTGCAAAGCTCACAGAAGAAGAGGAGCAAACTAAATGAGTTGAAAAAAAATGTTTGCAATCTTTCACTAAACAATAATATTTGACAATTCATTACCACTGAAAATTATTTATTTGTTCTTCATGGCGAATTTTGATTAACTAACAAATTTTGCACAATACTGAAAGACCAGAACTTAAAATTTTAAGTAGTTACTTCCAAATTATTCAATAAATCTTCAGGAACTACTAGTGTAAGTTGAATTATTTTAATAAACTAAATTATTAGAAATGTTAGTTAATAGTGCTAAAGTAAAAATAAAATTGCAAGTAATGAATAATTATTAGTCCTTAAATTAATAGCAACTATAAAAAAAATTGTTCTTAGTTCTGAATTTATTTCAACCAACAGTGTCTAACTATTGGTAAACTATGGTACCATAAAAACAGAAGAATAGAAGGAATAAGGTACCATACAGATTTTTTCAGATTAACATATTTAACTGTGAAAACAAAATAGATGACTTTATAATTAAGGTACTTAACAAGGTACTATTTTACACACTAACAATAATGAAAATATACTTTAGATATATCCAAATTTTGTAATCATTTGGACACACCACACAAACTCTAGAATAAACAGAGATACAATTCTGAAGTCAAAAAGTTGGAATATTTTATGACAAAATGGGTACCAAAACAAAAAATAAAAAGAACTCACCTGAATTCTCATTGCAACCTTGTACTTGTGTAGAGTTGATACTTTGAGACACAATTCTCTCTTCTGATAGTTCCATTCGAGTTTGAGTAAGTGATGCAACAACATCTGTCATCTCTTTGCAAACATCAACAATAGTAGAATCATCTGGAAGTTGTTTTTTTCTTTGCTCTAGCACAATAAAAGGGTCATTATTACTTTCTTGGGTATGATTAGAAGTCAGACTATCACACAACTTCTCTTCTTTAATGTCATGCTCAGAAATATCACAGATGGCTTCGAATTTTACTTCCAAGTTAGATGATCTTTCAACAAAACCGTCCTTAGAATAATCTTCGCAGACCTTTTTGACTAATGACACATTTTGATTAAACTCTATGTCAATAGTTGGTTCACAGACAACTAAAGATTTCCCATCTATATTAGCTGACAACGCATCACACACAACCTTAACATTTCCATCAAATGGGATATTGTCAGTGTTATTTTTCAGGGTTTGATAGATTGCCATGCCGTCCGTGTTTGGAAAGGGTACCTCGCAAACATTCATCTCTTCTTCATAACGCATCTGCATTGTCGGTTCAGTTTTTAAATCATTTTCCCTTTTAACAATCGTTTCCTTCGTTAGATCACAGTCAAAAAAATATTCCTCAAGGGGATTTTTCAATTCTGTATCAGAACATATAACACTTTTGTCATCATGTCCTTCAACTTTTTCTGAAAATGGAGAAACAGCAACAAAAGATATGGGATTTAAGTGATCCTGAGAATTCTCTCCATCTTCATCTACAATCTCCTTTTTGATAATTTGAAATTGAAAACTGCTAGCACCAAGGTCACTGTTATTCCTTACTTCTGATAGTTGTTTTGAAACATCAACAGATTCTGATCTAGCAATACAAATACTTTGAAATTCAATGCTTTCAGTACTTGCACGCAATCCATCTACTTCTTCAGATACTCCTGGAGATCCTTTTTCAGTAAAATCCTCTCCTTCATGGTTCAAATGATTTACACCACTCAGAGTACTACTACAGCTCAATTGTATCTCACTACCATTATTGCGGGAAACATTATCTGTAAACTATAAGAAATAAAATGTATGCTAAGGACTGCAAGGAGATAATAATTCACACAAAAGAAAACTTACATTAGAATAAGATCTTGTCAATGAAGCAATTTGAAGAAATTTCACAGTTCTCATGAAAGAAGACACATCAACAATGCGTACATTTACTTCTCCATTATATATGAAGTCCAATAAGCGTTTCATATCACTGTATTTAATTTCCTTCAGGGGAATCGGTACCATTGAATCATAATCAACAAGCAGGTTCTATTTAGGAAAAAGAAACATTGAGTCAAATCTTAATAAATTATTTCTTTATTAAAAAGATAAATCAAGCCAGATATTATTCCATGTAAGGCTAAAATATTTTTACATTAAGTTCTTAAAATTAGTATTCAGGCACATAATTAATGTGTACCATTCTGTTGCTAGCAGACTTGATATCCAAATATGCCATTTATTTCCTCATCACTAATTGAACATATTCATAAAAGATAGAGGAAACCAATCAATATGATTATGTTTAAGCTTAATAAAATACAGCCTTAACATTTCAAACAAATGTATCATGTAAGTTATCGTGGAAGCTTCTCAAACAAGTTAATTAAGAAAATAAACCCATTGTACCCATTTCATACAATGAACAAATAGAATTTGAGTTAAACAAATATATTTCTAATGACATCTCATTACTTTTCATCTTGATAATTAAATCACTTTTAACAAAATCACTATTATCTTAAATAATGAAATGCCTGTCCATTAAAATGACATTAAAAAAAAGTCAAATTGTTCTTTTCACTCGTTTAAAACAGTCAAATACACGAATTATAAAATAATTTTATTGAAGAAATTAAAAATATACGGTGTAAAATGTTTATTAATGGGGCTCCAAACAAACAATTATTTTCTTTCAAGACAAACTGATGTATCTCCGCGATTAATATTATTGCAATTTTTTCAACCCGCGGAAAAGTTTCAATACAAGCCATTTTCATGTAGGTTCTTAAAATATCAGTATTTTTTAACAGTTTTGTTCGAATTCCTCAATATCTTGAGGCACGTATTTTTCTTGAAAAATCCTTCTGTGTTTCTTGTAATATTTGATCGAGAAACTGAACTAATTTCAAAAGAACATTCTTTAATCAAATTCTAACTGCCATTGCTCTACCCAGCTTCCTCCAACATTCAGAGATTCTTGGGTAAATATGATAAGAGTGCTTTAATGAAATGTATGACTTCCACATGTTGAGAGGTACCTACGAACTCTCAGACTACTACGCTTCGAACAGGACATTGCTTGAGCTATCATACAATTCTGGAACTATCACTCTTTTTGGTGAAAAATAAAGCAAATGCATGTCTGTGAGCACCACTTTGAAAGAGTTGGAGCCGAAGGATCACCCTCCGCTTCATCTTTGTAAATAGCAACACGACATGGAAATTTCAAGATAATCATCTTCCCACAAATCCTACAAGAAAGGTTATGTGAATCATTATCTACAACACCAAAAATTACTCACGAGCTCATCTCAAACTTCAAAAGCATGTAATGAACATTGGTTAGAAATAACAGTGTACTGATACACTGTATTGATCAATAGTGGTATTCCACTATTTTTTGAATTCAATTGTTCTCAGAAAAAGATCAGCTAAAAGGCAGTTGAACTACTAAAGACTTAACTCACCAAAGTCTTGAGAAACTCCGAGAGGCAATACAGAGCTTTTCCGTGAAGAATATTTGGACAACAGATAGGGTTGTTACTAAGCTAGGTAATAGAAATAGAAGGAAAGTAATAGACTCATAGAAATTAATACTCTAATAGTCCACAACAATGTTTCCTCACATTTATCTACACTTGACTGACTAGAAGGAAACAAAGGTAGCAACTTATGGCAGAGATACATTTTAGACTTGCTCCAAACCTGTTTTTAGAACCTCACCAACCTATACCAATTGCTACTGTGAACGGAGACATTGTTGCAGATAATTGTGAGAAGACTATACATGGCTTCCTTATGAAATTTACATAATGTCAAAAATATTTGATCATTTGACTTAATAAAAAAATTATTGAACATCTCTATTTATTTTTTTGGATACAATAATTCAATTTATATAGTTTAAAGTATAACAATTATCATTATATGAATCAGAAACTTGTATTTTAGAGTAAAAAAATATTAAAACCATTTTAACAATAATACATTCCTCAGAAACCCTCATATGTAAGTCAAACTTTTAACAGAAGAAAAGACAACAAAGAAAAAAAATAACTTTTTCTTTCTTTCATCATACGATAGGCCAAGTATTAAGGAACATAAGAGAAAAAAACACTCTCTTTCTTCATCATATGATAACCCAAGTATTGAATAACAGAGAAAAAAATATGATTTCATGCATGCATTTAGTTATATACACTTTTATGTAAAAGCGTTTATTAACAAAAATAATCTCAAATTAAACATTTTTTCAAGTGTATCTAAGCAGGTACACTTAGATGTATTACGTATTTCTTTGGCTTACATATCTATACTTTAGAGAATATTTACAAACTTTCACAATTATTTTATTAAATATATAAGAGTTACGTTTTTCCGCAAAAAATTAGCAAGTTGCATTTTTCAATTTCCCCTTTTTCAATACCCTGAATTTTCGAAACTTTGAAACTATGTAAAACGAAAACGGTAAGAGATAAAAACTAGAATTTGAAGTGGTATCCTGCCTATAAGGAGAACAAATTTCACAAAAATTTGAGGTGTTGGGCGACATCACCTGGATAACCCATTGGACAAAGAAGTTTCTTTTATTGTAGTATTTGTCAAATAGGAAATGTAGTGTGCTATGGAAGCTTATCTACTAGGGGCAATAGGAGGTAGGAGTTGGGTGGTAGAGCAACTGTCAGTAGGTAGGCATAGCTGGGTTTACCAACAACCTGACCCCCATGGATGTGTTAGTAGCAATAGTGAAAAATAGTAAGTTATTCATACTAGGAGGAGGACGGTTTGCTTTTAATTTTTCTGCTTATGTTCTTCTTCTATAATAAGGTCAAAATCTTAAATTATTTATTTCAATTATATAATGGATGTTATGAAGGTAGACTAGAAATAAAAGTGTATAAATTGCTTTAAATGTAACATTGACCAACGACTTAATTATTAAAAACTGTAATTCATTTCTTAATCCCAAAAACACCAAAATTAAAAACTGGCTGACACTTGGCAAGTTATAATTCAGCTTAAGAGGGAGTTGGACTCGGTTCAAGCAGCAGGCTGGCGGCGCAGCGCTTTTACATAGACGAAAATAAAAGTTGATGTTTATCCAGTTGAATTTCCCATATAAGAATACACTAATATCGCCCATTTAAATTTTATGTTACCAATCAATGCATAGTCCGATTGTTTTAAAATAAAATATATATTATACTTTTTGTGTTAACCTTTCTATTCGCTTTTAAGAAATTAAAATATTACAATTCGCAACATCAGTAAAACATGTTTTTAACACTTACGTAACAAAATAATCGCCAACCCTTCTAGCAGTTCACAAAAAGAACAGGATTATTGTATCATGAGGAGGTTTACAAGGTAAACAAAACAGACAACCTGAATACATAAATGAAAACTACGGTACATGACCTCTCAAAACCTCTCAAAACAAAGGAAAATATTTTTATTTCTTCTAACAACTTCTTTCAATCATATCATCCCAGAACCTTTGTATTAACACACTAGAAAAACCAAATCCAGCTTAAAAATACAAAAGTCATGCTTCTTTTCCATCTTCTTGAAGCAAGGTATTCAGCAGTAAATAATACAGAAGGACAAGTGACTACTTAACGATGAGTACTGCAGAAACGACAAGAAATTTTTAGCAGAATTTTATAAACATTAAAAATAAAAGCAATTGCTTTACTATTCCTCTTCATACTTCTCCTTATTTTGAAATTTTGATATTAATTTATTTTCAATGCATACCAACAGGAGATAAAAAACATTAAATAAATAATGGACTTTAATAGTAGTAGAATTAAAGACATTGTTGAGCATATTCCATTACACTGTCAACTGTGTACTTCCCCGCAAAGTTCCCGTTCTTCAGCTAGTTTCTAGTAAATTAATTCACAACAACTTCACATGTTGCATTAAAATTATTGTCTGCTTGATTTGGAAATTTTAAAATTCATTAATGCATAACCGAACCAGTGAGACCGCAAAAATCATCAAAGAATTGAGATATCTTACAAAAAAGAAGTACTTCACTTGTAATTACATCATAAAATGATCCAAGAAACTAAAAACAAAAGTAAAATCTTACCTTAAAATATGGGCTACACGCAGCCAAAATCACACGATGTGCATTTACATATCCTCCATCAGTATCTAACACACAATCCATGAATTCAACATTGTGGTATAATTTGGCTACAGAACTTGTAAGGTCACTGGTGTGATCTTCCCAACAAATACTTTCCATTTTACTACCTACAAAGCGATTCACAGATTCAAGCAAATGACAATACAAAGATATTACAATGTAAAGTATAGTGACCATGAGAAAAAATTATAAATTTTGAGACCGTTGTTATGAAACATACCATAAAAATAACTTCAATATAGTTTAAACAACCCCAATAGATAATTAGTATCCAAAACAAATTTCTGAAATATATTTGCATATGAGAATTCCTAATAGCACACATAATAATCCTCATAATAAAACAAAAACCAACACAAAAGAATACAAAGGCTCTTACATTCACTAAAGGTTTGAGCAATCCACAAAAACACAATTTTAATAAGTTCAGCTTTAACTATGCAAACTATAATAATGATCATGTTTGGTATTTTTAATTCACACTGGCATAGATAACATAGGTAAGAAATAAGGTGTAGTTTGTAGATCCCATGTAAAAATTATGATAGTAGATTCACAGTGCAAACAAAATGATATTTACACAACCATTTATAACTTTACAAATAACATTAAACTAAACCATGTATCCCCCACACAATACTAACAAAACATACTATGAAATCCGACGATGTAATCAATTATGAGAAGGTAAGAATCCTCAAAAGAGAAGTTAACTAAAAGAAGAGGTTGACTGCAGAAATTGTAAAAATAATAATTGAGTAAATGATAGGAATGATGTAGAATACCTTAATACAATATATATTGGAGGTTAACTATATTTGTTTTTCTTTTTACTTAGTATCTTTGCACCAATCTCCACAGTTTCAATACACTATGAAGCACACTATCATCAAAATCAGTACAAAAATAATGCATGTCTTCCAATCTTTATGCAAAACCTTCTAAACATTTTATTACAATAGATATGTAACACACTTCACTTATCTACTTTTCATTATTTGATGACATACTACGTTTTACATAACATATAGCATAGGCATGTAATAATTTTGTACCTCACGAAGTCCGAACACATTGGAAGCGTAACTTGCATGTAATACAAATAATATAACAAGCGTCTCAAAATGTATTATTTTTCCTCGTGGTCACTGTGCTTTACATTGTATTAAATTACAATGGAATCACGAGAAATATCTTTAATCGCAATTATCATAAATAACCCATAATAATATATCACAATACCACAAGAAATGAAAGAGAACACACTAACCCTCGTCGCTTTATGTGAACCGGAACCAATTTTACAGATCACAACTTACAGGAGCATGTAAAGAATTCTTGGATATATTTTGCTCTGAAACCAACAAAACCAATCAATACCTCACTGGAGAATCATTCCACAGACTTGTAACCGTCGCCATTTTGTTCACATTCAAGTGCGGTAGGAGCAGTTTGCCATTCGTTTAGAAGGAACCAACGTACAAAGCAATTGTTACTATCGTACCGCTTCCGTATTCTGTAAATCGTTATTCTATTTTCGCATTTGTCACTATTAGCCCAGCTGACGAGTGTGTTGACATGGAACAAGACCTCTCTAACACACATCCGATCACAAGACTATAAATCGATTCTGTAGCTAGAGAAATTCTCCTCCACCTGTTTGGAAGAACTCTGTACCAACCTCGGAGCTTCGCTTGCGTAACACGGGTGAAATTGAAGATGATGGCAGAAACAAACAGAGTATTTCTAAGAAGTATTTTGTAAACATTGTTTATTCAGAAGTGTCTCCTTAATTATTTTTAGTTAATGGAAGGTATCTTGAGGTTTTTAATCAATATTAGTGAATTATATACTTTTTTATCAATCATTCGTTTCTTAATTGTATTTTAACAGGTTGTGAGCATTTGTTGCGCCGTTGAGGTTACTTGCGTTTTTGTGGTTTTACCATTAGGTGAAATGTATTTCATTTTACCTGAAATTTATTACATAATCATTCACTTTACGCCTATCACTCAAGGCTCGTTTACAAGGGTCAAACTGCCTTGCAGGTAACCTGCCTCTTGCAAGCGGAGCCTGCCTCGAAAATTTGGTAAGCTGCCTGTAATTTCAGCAGGCAGGTTACTTGTCTCGCAATGTAGATTTGAGGTAGGTAACCACTTCTCACAGGAGCATGTTAGGAGCATAGTTGTTCATGTGAGTTTTGTTTGTATCTATAGTGCACTTTACCGTTTTGCTGTTGTTGATTTTACAAGTAAGTGAAATTTATAACATTTTACTTGATAATATTGACGTTTATCACTTAAGTTTAATATATTGACGTGTCTCTGAAATATATTGAAATATGTCGAGTGGGGAAATAATGTTTGAAATTCCAATTTTTGCAGTTCCAGCGGATTATACAAGATGCAATGGCCAGTGTACAAGGGAGAAACAACAACATTCAAACCGAGATGTATCATACGTTTTTAAATAGTAAAATGAATGGTTTGTTTCAATACATTACACGGAGATGCAATTAACATATTGTTTTCAAAATAAGATTCATAAAGTTATAAATCAAAATGAGATACATTCAAATAGTAACTCTTTATCTCAAGTTTTAAAGCTAATAAAACAGCAAGAACTTTGATACTTTGGTTAACACTTGCCTTTAAAACTTTTAACTCGTAAAGAAAATAGGTTTACATTTTTTTATAGACAGAAGAGTAACTGAGTTTCTTGTGTTTCGTGAACATTTTTGTCAAAGGTGTAGTGTTTTGATTCTAGATGACTGAAATATAAATAGTTATACTGAAGTGTAATATAATTCATCTCTGAATTTCTGTCTACTAATTGCGTTGTTTACTGTCTGTAATAAGTGGAGTGCCAAGAATATTTATTGACAATTAATAGTGAAACTATCCCTATCTGAGAAACCAAAAAGTATTAATAGTAATGAGCACCTTACAGAAAAGTAGTGTACAGTATTTTTTTCCCACAGGAAAGTACAGTGAGTACTGGGTTGTACTTTTCTGGTATATTTAGGGCTGAAGAAACTACAGGAAGTACTGTATTTTCTTGCATGAATCTCTTAAAGATAGTTTTCATATTCCCTAGAATTTTGATTTTCTTGTTTGGAACTTTGTTGTCCACTCATTGTTTTCTTAGATATACATTAGAAAAATAAGATTTGTGAATTATTTCAAAATCTTTAATTGTATATTGATATGATTTTGTTGATACTCATGACAGCGCAGTGTAGATTTTGGCACAGGAATACTCGAATCCACTAAGTACTGTCGGTGTGGACCTCTTCGTCGGGACATATTTCTCAGTAAATAACCAAAATTTGCGAGTAAGAACTTTGTGTAGTACATAGAAAGCGAATGGAACACTGAGCTGGTTTGTCTGGAGTGGAAAATTAATACAAAACTGCCAACTTCATGCAAGTTTTCGAATAAACAAATCAGTCAGCGTAGGAGTCATTATATGTGTTGCATAATATGAAAAACACGTAAAACGTATTAAAATGACTATTTTATTATCCACTGTTGATTTACATAGTAAAAATACATTTTAGAGATCATCGTTTTTTGTTTTGCCATTGGCACGCCCGCAAACGTTGGTGCTTTCTCAGTTCTACGACAAATTAAAAAAAAAAGAACACAATATTCCTGAGTACAATGCCACTATTAGTTGGTGATGATGCCTTTTCCCCTGCAAACTAACCTTATAAAACCCTTTAATGGTAACAATCTTTCAAAGGAGGAAATTATATTCAACTATAGACAAAGGGACAAGACAAAAATTTACTAATTTGAATGGGGTAAGATCTGTGCTGTGGCAAAATCAGTTAATTAAAAAGTCATAGTATTCTATTTATTTTTAAGAATTGAAGATACATTTTTACATGTAATGTACACAATATATATTAAATAAAACAAATAAAATGGAGTGAACAAATTTTTCATACTTATTCAAAAACGTGTTTAAGAATAAGTTCTGTCTGAAAACAGCTGTTGAACTCTAGAATATATAGTTTTACCTGACATAAAATTTGGGAAGGCAATGTTTTGAATTAATAAAGGAGATGAAGCAGAAGGGTGAGCAGTACACGGATGACTTGAAGGGTTATTTACAGAGTAGTTGGACAGGAGATTCAACTGACCCAAAAGTAAAATGTCTTCTATTGCCTTCTTTGCATAAATTTGCTGTAGTGGGTTCAGCTTCCCGAAAAACGTGACCCAACTTGCAGCATACATGCTCACATTATCTTCACCGGGTTCTTTTCGGTTTAGTTGCCCCAATGCTTCTTTTAATATGTTGTTTCTTTCCTTCATATGTTGCCCCAAGGATTTCTTTCTCTTGTTCGAGGAGTTTATGTGCAATACTGGACCATTTTCAATAGCTTCCTAGAACAATAACAAGTAGACACTTTTAATGTTTTGGCCTTGCTACTGGTGCACTCCTATGTGTGATCCATCTGTTGTACCTTATATACTCACGCCAGTTTGACCCCAGGATGGACCCTGGTACTCATTCGACATCAGACTGAGTAGACCTTGGAGTCAATCTGAATATTAAGGTGTGATGAAAAATCCTTACCTCTCCGGGGATCGAACCCCGGCCATCCAGCCAGCAACTCTGCTCTACCCACTGAGTCGAGCTGACTCCTCACAAGTAATAGTGAGAGTGAATTTGGAGGTGTCATTCCCACACAAAAAATACACTTATGTGTATGAACTTCCTTTTAGAAATTTAATTACATATTTGGAGTAAAAATGACTAGTTCCATGGAAATAGTTATTGGAAGAAGAACATGTACATGTGTGTTCCTACATCTCTTCTAACGCTTGAACAAATAAGGCTAAGCACATTGCAAGTGTCTTCCAGCTAGTGTTACTTCAAATATCTGGAATTTTTAATGAAAATGGTATTTGTGTTGATAATAACAGTTAAGATTATATGTTTATGATCCACATTCTTTCATTTTAATTACCACAAATAGATCAGTAATGTGTATTCATTTCACAATTCATATGAAGTGAAAAGGACAGTAGTTGCATTAAAATAATCAGTAAGTAGCATATACATGTGTTGTTTTTTTGCGTGTCGTTAGCTCTCTTCTAACACATTAACTATAAATGATCAACATAATCCAAAGCTCATAGTCCACCGTGTGTTACTTCAAGTATCTGAAGTTTTTTAAAAGTGTAAGTGGTGTTAGTGTTGATAATAGTTGTGATTATAATGTTCCAAATATTCATAGCAAAATTGTATATGTAATAATTAATAATAGCAGCAGAGGGACCATGATTGTTACTTGAGAATTTTTCATCAGAAGAATTAGTGTTCTGTATTATTTTTTTTTCTTTTGCATGAATTTCAATGGAGAAATGACCAGATCAAATTCTCAAGTAATTTTGAGTGAATAACATGACAACTTACAACCTTTCTCTTGACCATCCTAACAATTTTGGTGAACTTAAAAATCTCCAAAGTAGATCTTCAAATAGGTGTTAATGCCGGTAAAAAGCATAACAAGTCTTTACCTCCATCAGTTAAATTCACTTACTACTAAGAATTCCTCGTTCACCATTTTGTTCTTTACAAGCAATTTATAGTAAAGTTGATAAAATAAATACATATACAATGATTGAAATACAAAATAAAATGAAATTTTTGAAGTGGGCAAGATAAATTATGAATAGGGAGCCATCAAAATATGCAATAATTTATTTTTTCACATTATTATAGAAGCAAGTAATACAAAATATAAAAATACTACAAGTTAAGTAAGAATGATGCATTTAAAATGTAAAATTTCTTCATTAAGAAGCCTTAATAATGTCAGGAGGTGCATATAGTTATATATGTAATCCCCCACAGATCTGAAGACAACTTTTGAAATTAATATGTATAAAAAATGAGAACAGTGCTATCCTGCATTGAATTTCATTTTCATATTACAATTTTTTCCCCACAGTTATTTAAAACAATTTTAAACTAATTTAGTAAGAGAAACAAGAAAGAGAAAAAATTGTAACAAACATAAATAAAAGTTCTGCTGTAGGGCCATCAATATTGGGAAGGATAAACATTATCAAAAGATTTTTAAAAATTCCCAAAGTGACCTAAAAATTGTTCCAAAAACAAACAAACAAAAAAATGCATTTGAAACGAAGGAAAGAGAATTAATATGTGTCCTCTGATGAATAATCACTGAAAAGAAAATGGTACTGTTGTCTTGTATAATTTATATTTTTTTCTTATTGTGTAAATATAATTTTAATACTAATATCATGAACTTTGTTTAAAAATTAACTTAATTATATAATAAATATAATTTGCTATTTATTTTCTAAACTAGTTGTAATTATGTACATAGGGCAAGTTCTCTGTATTGCTGGATACATTCCTTGTTAAAGGTAATGGAATGTTGTACTTTTGAATAAATGATTAAAGAAATTAATATTTTTTTTACAGAGTGTCTGGGGTTTGGATTTCCTCTTGTCTTTGTAGTGGTGGGAAAGTATTTATGATTAATACTTCTAGCCCTTTTTATGAAAATAGTTTGACTCAGAAGA
>NNCF01126294.1:0-10431 GCA_002313205.1 Laupala kohalensis
CATAAAACTAAATTAATATGAGCCATAAGACAACACAATCATGCAAGAAAATAGTTTTTAAAATTGTTATAAGTTGTTTAAAAAGTATTATAGCAATGGCGTGATAAAGTACAAGACGAATTTAAGTTTTGTTAAAATCAATAAATTATTTTACATTGTAGAAGCACTGGTGCAGAAGGTAGTTATTAACCGCTGATTTGAACAGATTCAATTTCATAATATCTTTTATATTCTTGGGCAGGGAATTATATAGAACGATTCTAGAATGATAAGGTCCTTTTTGGCAAAAAGTGGTTGACACTCTTGGGCGATGAATATTACTACTATTGCGTGTATAGTGTTCNAGTGTTCGTGAACGAGACTGTTTCGTATAAAGAAAGGGTAGCATTTCAGTAATTCGGTCTTAATAAACACATGAATAGTTTCATAAATATAAATGCAGGGAAGTGTTAATATATTTAATTCCTTGAATAAAGGTTTACAAGAGTTTCGGGGGTGAGATTTACAAATTATCCGAACTATCCTCTTCTGAATTCTGAAAGTTTGAATACTCTGACCGGAATTGCCCCAGAAGGTAATGCCGTAACGTAAATGGGAGTAAACGGTTGCAAAATAAACGCAACGGGAAATACGTGGACTAATTGCATTAACTAAGATTCGGAATGCGTAACACATATAGCTTAATTGGGTACATTTTACTTATTAACCTGGCCAATTCCACAAGATAGTACTTTTAAATGTGTGGTAATATGTTGTAATTTCTACAACAAAATATGTAGTGGAGTACTGTTTCTTTTTTGATGCTATAGCGCTAACACGTCCTTTTTCGATCATACGTCGTATGGACTTCATTTACTCATTTATTTTGTGTGTTTTAGGTGAGGCAACCAACAATGCACTGAACGAATACAATGAAGAGCTGCGGAAAGTAGTCATCCCTGTGGCGGAGCGCATTGTTGCCAAGTTTGCTCTCGACACATCCAACAAGATCGCCATGAACTATCCTCTTGAGATACTGTGGCCTCGACATTAACTTCTTCACTCATTTTCATTTGTCGCCCCTTTTGGTTTTCGATTGCATTTTTAACGAGTGACTGGTACTCGCAACAGAGTTGATTGTGACGTTCGTTACAATTAATCTGCTATGAAACTGTATTTTTGTTTCGAAAATGTAGAAAATTTTTGTAAGGCATCTTTTATTTAAAAATTTCTTTTAAATTTCAGCGCTCCTTGTTTTCCAGTTTTCATCTGAAGATGATACATATTTTCTCTCTCAAGATGTCCTTTGTAGTGGTGTACCAAAAATATATGTGGGAGAGAGGCAAAAACAAGTTTTTATAAAAGAATTTTTTTTTTTTTTGATTGGAATTTGAAACGAACAAACCCCTCTCCCACAAATGTATTTGTTGAAAACATTTATTATAGAGTCATCAGTCTTTCGACTGGTTTGATGCAGCCTTCTATTTCATCGTATCTTGAGCCAGTCTCTTCATTACTACATATTTCTCGCAACCTACGCCTTGCAACGTAAGTTTTAATAACGGATGAAAATGATCGTAAACACTGATGGGAAAAGCGGGTGCGAGGCAGGTTTTCAGGGGGGGTTTCCCGTAGTGTATCCCCCTCCACCACACCATATCACCCCTTTCGCACACGACTTTTTTCTGGAGAACTCTAGACGTAAAAGTGAAACGGCTGTGGAACTCACTCAGAACGTGGCGCTGAACGGGAAACATAACCTCATTAAAATGACACAATTGCGACACTCGGTGATGATTCTCGAATTTCAAGACGACCCACCGTGAGGATTTGTCCCGGCAAGTGTTCGCCAAAGTGAAAGAACAATGTGATAATTAGTGAAAGAATAAATATTTTTCCGTACGTAATGTATTAATGGATGACATTTCTGTGACTGATGCCCTTAAGTGGCGCAAATTTTGTGGCATCCAATCTCTATTTTTTTAAAGTTGATTTGTTATATCTATAGCAAATGTGTATGTTTTTGTGAATGGATTATTTGTATAAAATATATTATTAATCCTGACAGACTTGAAATTATTGAAACTAAGGTCCGAAGAAAAATACTACAATTTGTGTGTAGAATAAATTGTCTGAGAAGTGTCAAATAAAAATGTCAACGATATGGTTAATTAAACAGCAGTACATATTTTCATGTAAAAAATATTATTTTATTTTATTTTTGTAATATTTTGAAAATAATTCTGCAATCAATACTGGTATTAATATCACTCGAGGAGCATTAATAGACGACGAGGAATAGGCTGAAGCACAAAACAATAAAGAAATTTTATTTACATCGACCTAAAAGCAAAAATGTAACTATCTTGCTCGCTTTTCAAACAATATTTATAGTTCGTGTCGTTCAAATCATAATTATATCTTCATTGTGGTCAATTGAATTATATTAATAATTTTATAAAACTTAGGATTAAGATTATTGAATACATTCAATATTATTTGCACTTGGAAATATTTTCACTCGCAAAATTCAAGAATTTTAATTGAAGTGCATGTGTAGTACAATCTTGAAATGTCAATGGAAAAATGTTGGATTTTTGGACGTGAAATGTAAAAAAAATACAAACGTTCATCTCAGTAATGTATTTGGCGCATCTAACTCGTGTAAAGCATTTTTATTTCATACATATTGATACATTCACCAAACAGGTAATATTCTTGCGATCTTCCATCTCTTTACATTCCATCTCAAATCATTCTGTCATGCAACTGAGAAGGTAATACTGTAGGAAGGATAAACCAATAACTTTGGAATACATATAACTGTGAGATGTACAATTAAGTAATACAAGAAAATATTTATCACAGGGAAATCGTACGATCTTTGTAAGAAAACTAATTTTCAGTGAAAAAATTGTTCCAATCATGAAGGAAATTGCTATGACCTAATTTCTGAATTGTGAAACGGAGGTCGAATTTGAGGTCATGTGAATAGATAGCTGGCTACTATTCTACATACTACATTTTACTGTTGTTTCTAGCAGTATCTTACAGCCTAGATTTGGGATGCTGTTAGATGCGAGCGCTTGATCTATCATAGTAGAATCAAACCTAGAAATGTATTGCGCCTGCGAAGGTTGAAGAGGTGCTATGGTCCTGTCTATCCTTCTGCGCATTCAGAAGTTGGCGGTGTACTTCAAAATCGCGGTTGATAAATTATTCCGGGTCTGTGTAGTTGGTGCTAGATAATATTGCTGCGCCTAAGAAACTAAGTCAACCTCACATTTGTGCGAAAAAAATTTCATTCCAAAACATTGGACATGGAGTTCGCTTAGTTAGATGATAATGAGATCTGGAAGGAAGGAAAAAAAGATTACTCTAATGTCACTTCCTGTGGCAGCGACCTCAATTCAGATCTCAAGTGCTAAATCAAACTAAGGATCCCAACATGATGGATGTGGGCGAGGTAATGTCAGTGACAGACTGATCAAGTTACTACACCTTTGTCAGTCGTCAAACCACCCTCCCATTTTCCAGTACATTTCCAGTTTTAATTCAACTAAAGTGATGTGCGGCAATGTCGTACAGTTTTAGGAATAGAACGCACCCCACTTTTTACGGCAGTAAACCACTGCTCGGAACAGCAGTAAAGTAGTAAATGAAGACGTAGACATAAGGAAGGAAGGATACGGTGGGTTTAGTAAAGGTACAAGTGAGACATCAACTCTCAGGGAATAGATCTTTCGCTGGGAAGGAATTGACGACTCCCCTGGCGATCTCCAACAGATTGGACTCAAGCGCTTTCTCCACAGACGGCTTCAAGTCACGAAGGATGTGGTCGAAGTTGGCATTCACTGCAGAGTTCACAACGTCTCCTGAAAAAAAAGGGATTTTAAATTAGATTCAATTCCAATATATCTCAAAATATCTGGAGTGAGTCTCACTCATCTTTCTAATTAAAATTCCTGACAGAAACGCATTGCACTAACAATTCTACATAAAACTAAAAATTAAGAAAAAACAACAAAAAAATCAAAAAAGAAATCTATATATTATAATTATTAAAAAAGATAACATATTGATAAGATCAATCGGTTTCAAAATATTTATCATCAAATTAATCAGTAATATCCTAAACATCACAATTACTCATTAAAGTATTTATGTAGTTTAATGATTTATCTTCCACATTAAACTATTTGCAATAGCCGAATATGCAGATTAAAAAAATGCCTGTACGTTTTGCAGTCTGTACGAAGGTTAATTGACCAATCAAAATGATTCTACGCATATCTTCAAAATTAGATTTAAAAAATTGGAATTCGCACATAAAACTTCATGGTTAGTTGCAGTATGATTGGAGATACTTGTAATGCTTGTCATATTTTTAAAAATTATTTACTTTTAAGCATGAAAGTAAGAAACAATTCTAGTAAAAGACATCAGTTGTTTTTAGAACAACGTCCGCCCGTCAGTCCGCAATCTGGAGAAACTGATGAGTTAATTTTATTCATACGAGTATTTTGTATTTAACACAGAATCTGATTGTCGATACATGTGCCCTTGAAGATTTTAAAATTTAATATAAAGGATACTTTGTAAGAAACTCAATGTATATTTTGGAAAATTTCTCAAGAACGCTTCCAATTTTAAACGCTTCCAATTTTTTATTTAAATAGGTATTCTGCACAAAAAGTGTAAGTAGTAGGTATTACATCCGTATAAGCGATATTTTTCTTTCAAATACGCTGGAAAATAATTTCTTTCTGTATCAACATTTATTTGCTATTTTAAGAAAACTTGCGAACTATTAGATAGTGTTGATGTACGAAGCAGAGGGAGATTATAACTTTAGAAGAACTGAAATGAAAGACAGAAACATAATAAAATTCATTGAAGAAATGAAGGCTGACTAGAATTGTACGTGTCTCATCTGAGTGAATACAATGAATTTGCATTTATCAAACATATTTTGCGATGTTTTTGTGCCAGAAACTTGCGAACGGATATTGANAATGGTTTTGTGCCAGAAACTTGCGAACGGATATTGATAAAGTATGAGCAATTGATTTGCACTACTATATTTTGCACGCAATGATAGTTTACAGAACAAACTAGTATTTTTTTTCCCAAATGAATTTTGGGAGGAAGTCAAACTCTATNAGGGAGGATGTCAAACTCGATTACAAAGCTTTCAGGTTTCTTAAAATAATTTCAAATTTTTCCAAATGATCGTGAATAAATCTTCTGCTAAAATCTCCTGATCCTCTTTAATTAAACCATAAATACAAAAGAGTGGCGATTATGAGCAATATCGACCTCTCTGTATAAGCGAGGTAGTTCTCAGTGACTAATTAAAACAATCTCATTTATACAGAGAAAAAAAATTAACAATGGTAGAACATGAAATTTCAACTGGATGATGCTTTTGTAATGAAGAGATTCACTAAAAAAGGATTTTTCGACATTTCAAAGGGCTACATAAGGGTGAAAAAAGGTAAAGCTAACGAACTTATTTTGAAATAATCCCGGGTTTTGTAATAAAACGTGATTTTTTAATACAATAAATTAAATTGTCCGTTGTTTTAAACAAAAGGAGTATCTGTGGGTATAAAACGTCAATTGTTTTTAACAAATGAAAAAATATTATTGTCGATTCCAATATTCAAGTTTCAATTCTAAATTACTGTCGACGTCCAGTAGCGGATCTATAGGTGGGGGATATGGCCTTCCCCATTGCACCTGAAATCTTAACTGATTGAAGATGATAAATGGTATACTTTGTAAAAGATTCACCAGAATAATAATTGTTACTAGTTATAATTGTTATTAATAATATAATTGTTATTGCTTTTAATAATACCATAATAATAATAATAAATTAATAATATCGTATTTATAACTTTATTACATAATTGTTATTAGTAACACCAGATTTTCAATACTTAATTATTTATTTGATGTATTTTATTTAATGGTAATGTTTAAAAAAATTTGTGTTGTAAAACCATAATTTTTAAACAAAAATGCTCCCCGAGTGGCCCCCTCCCCTTGATTACGGTCCAGATCCGCCACAGTCGACGTCCACAGCGGTTTTTCTCTTACCTAGAACTCTCTCTCCTCCGAACAGATTCTCGAGTCGAATACTCCCTCCAGGTGTAACGATTTTCACCTCCAGAGAAGGGAAGTCAAGGTACTCAACATCATTGCGAGTCACATAACTATGTTGAAGGGTCACATCAGCCGAAGGGGAAGCTAGAAAAAAAACGACTTTGTACAACATTTCTCTAAAACTTTTCAAAGTACTGCCTAATACGGGTACTCTCTCGTACTACCATATCCAAATATCAAAAACTCCTAGAAATTGCAATCCAATTCTGAAGTTGAAAATTACTGTAAATAAAACGTTATATACAAATACAACACTGAATTTGTTTAATAAAAGTACATGTAATTAGGCACATAAGGAATTTGTTTAATTAAATGTACATTAGGATAGGCACATAATTAGTAAGAGCGACTCTTTAAGGTGACAATATGAATTTCAAGCAACTTCCTTTCCGCAACGTTTCAACAAACGTATTCACCACCATCAGTTGAATATTATGAATAACATAAATATTAGAATAGTAATAATAAATTTATTATCAAATATAAGCAACAAAAATACAAGCATCAAATGTAAGCAATCAAATGTATGTCCCCCCCAGGGGTCTTACATCTAGTAAGTAGGTGTTTGGCAAACACGGGGCCCCGAGCTGAGTCTGGCATTACTTCCACTTAATTGTGCGAGGCTCCTTCCTTTCTCTTTCCCGACCTCCTTTAGTCACCTCCTGTTCTTTTCGATCCGGACGCTATTAAGGCTAAAGTATCTTTCACTTTCCTCATATTTTTTCATCCGTCTCATTTTTTGTCCCCCCTCATGTTATGCCCCCCCCTCATGTGTTTGTCCTCAATGTTTTGATATTTGGTTTGTGAGATATGTTTTGGTGTGTTGTAAATCAGAAGGGTTTTTAGTGGGTATGGTTGAGTCATTCGGCGAGTCCCACACACGGGGAGAGTCATGTTGGCTCTCCATAGTGCGTAACTGCATTTTCCCTACCTGTACAAGTTTTTAGGGCTCCAATGACCTTTGATGTCGACATGAGCTGTAAAGCCTCATAAAAAGAGCAACAAAATGCGTACGACCTCGTGGAGAACAAACACGAATGTACTCTCCGAAAGTAACCAACGGTCTATCCCATCAATTCCTATCAAGGACTCTAAGGCAAAATAGTTAGTTACGTGTTATAATATTAACAAACTAACTAAAAATTTGTATTTAATAAAACAATTTAATAAAACACGAGTTATTTTATTACTTACAATTTATTTAAAAAACTTCCGATTAATCTATAGTTACAACTACTATCCAGTTGCTGTTTCCGTTGAAGAAATAACCTTCAGAAGAACTTCTGAATATTCACAATTTTTTTATTGTCCCACCGGATGAGCGTTTTAATATTCATCAAATTAATTTTCGTGCTTTNCGTACAAGGGTTTTATTCTATAATTTATGCCAACAATTAAAATAATTGTAATACTTTGTACGCATTATGGTACGTCACAGATCAAAAGTATAGCCTAGGACATTCTGCTTAACTTTTAGTCGTAAATTCAAACATTGTAATTATTGTACCTAAAATATCCGTATATTTAGATTAATGTTGAACAAAGTGACCCACTTTTGAAGCAGACAAGGTCGAATCGTTGCATTTCGTAAAAATAATTTAAATTACAAAGTATAGAGTATGCTTTAAAAGGGGTCGTCTTATTCAACATTGCAATTTTTTGAAGTGATTACAATGTTCTGCAATACGTAACAAAATATTCAAATTTCTCAATGATATAATTATACACTTTTCTGAACCCAATAAATTGTAAATGTATGTTGTTTTCGAGTCAATGAAAGAAAAAAATCGTCGTTACCAAACATTTTGGGAAAGGAGCGTATTTTACGCGAAAGATTGCAAACGAGAAATATGAAATAAATTTGTAACATCGATTTTTTTCTTTCATTAAGAAACGTCACTGCAACAAATCACTGTTTTGGGAAGTGTGGAATTTTTGGGACGAGAGTGTACTGTTAGGGTGTACCAAAAGAGTGTTAACTTCGACTAGATAAAGTTCTTTTTTTTCAGTGCCCTTAGCTCAAGATTCAACTTTTCTCTATCCTAGGAAAGGACTAAAGTATTGTAACGTATTGGATTAGAACTTACTGATATTGAGATAAATTGGCCCGTCTCCTTTTACAGGTAATAGCAATACTCGTCCATTTACGGAGTATTTGCCATCCACGTTCAGCCCTGCAGGAAATTCCAAATGGAAGGTATTTACACCATTCTCTTCATCAAACCTGAAACAGATAAAATGAAGGATTATTTTTTTATCGATTAATCCTTAGGAGATTGGAAATCGAATTGTCTGTACGTAATTCATAATTGTTTACGTACTTGCATTTCTTTGTGGATTAGAAAATAATAGAGACCAAAAACACGTTCTGGGGACTGCGTTGAATCATTTAAAAAATTCAGTCCCTCTAATTATATTTGAATTTACAATAAACATTATCAGGGAACCGAGCCACGCTCGGATTTATTCATTATAAAAATAATTTTAAGAAATTTTTTAATGTATGTATTTATAAACATTTTTGTCGTAACTACTTAGATGGTTAATTTAATGATTTTATGTTTAAATTTTTTTAAGAACAATTATTATATATTTGATATTTTAATTAGTTGTATTATTATACTAGCGGACTGGGCAGCGCTCGCATTTAATAAATAATTTATAATATAATACATTTTTAATGAATAAATACTTCCGCCAGCCCATGACATTGAAAATTGTTTGAGGACGTCGCCGACCTCCTCCTCCTCCAAACCCGGAAGCTGCTTTATTTGGTGTTGACGGAAATATAGCCTTGCGAAGGACGAGCGAAGGGAAACAATGGCAAGGGAGCTTTCGTTGTATTGTTGTGACGTGAAAGGTGTAGACGCAACGGATTTTGAACTGCTTGAAAATTTTGAAAAGCTGAGCCCGTCACGTCATTAAATCCATTTCGTTCTTACCACACAATACGAGATTTTGGCACGACACCAATCCATTTGGAAAGTTCGTGTGACCGCATCTTTCCACCTTTAGAATTAAACAATAAAGAATGGTGCAGCTTGTCAGCGGATGGTTTAAGAAGAAGTGCATAGGAGGCTTAGGGTAAGCAAGAGAACATAACTGAAATTTCTGGATTTTTCAAAAAGCTTGTAGTGCCATAACCAGTGTTAAATTTACAGACCTAGCTTTTCATATATAAGGTATTGGACCACTCAACCACGAGATTATGAGCAATGATTGGTGTTTCCTTCAAAAGTTACTTTACAACATTTGGATAACGATTGAAATTGAATATATTATTCATGTCTAAAACTATTTACTTGTTTAAAAACTTCTGTTTTTATGACAATCTCAATTTGGACTGCCATCTAAATGAGATAAATTTTCTATTTTGACAAGGAATTGAAGGAAAGTTTATTTTTGGACTTCTCGCAGATTGTTCCACTACTAATAAATCTTCGGCTTACATGCTTTAGATCCACAATATTTGTCATTTTGAAGTGTATGTACGCAGTCCTCCACAAACACCTGTATCCTGTTGACAAGAAAGATTAGTGATAGAAGATTTTAGNCTGCGCAGAAGCGCCTTTAAGCGCAGATTACATAGGTGCGCGCCTAGGTGCCCGCACCACAAAAGTTCTAACAAATAAGTAAAACTTTTTCAAATTTATAAGACTCGACATTAACAGTGCAGACGACTGAATACCGTCACTGTTTCGTTTATTCGTCGTAGTCGTTTCACATCGTACAACCGTCACGAATCACAACACTCACGTTGATAATATACCCATAGAGATTTATTTGCCATCTAAGTGTCTTATTAATTGATAAGGTACTAGACCCCCAGGGGACTTACATCTAGTAAGTACGTGTTTGGCAAACACGGGGCCCCGAGCTGAGTCTGGCATTGCTTCCACTTACTTGTGCTGGGCTCCTTCCTTTCTCTTTCCTGACCTTCCTTGATCACCTCTTGGTTCTTTTCGATCCCGACGCTATTAGGGCTACTGTATCTTTCATTTTCCTCTTTTTTGCCCCCCCCCTTAATTTTTTGTCCTTCCCCTCATTCTTTATCCCCGTCTTTTTTTTTGTCTTCCCCTCATGTTTTCTCCTCAATGTTTTGAGTTATGTTTTGACATATTGTAATTCAGAAGGGTTTTTACTGAGTGTGGTTGAGTCATTCGGCGAGTCCCACAAGCGGGGAGAGTCAAGTAACTGCATGTGCGTAACTGCATTTTCCCTACCTGTACGAGTTTTTAGGGTTCCAATGACCTTTGATGTCGAAGAGCCGTAACCCCCCCC
>NNCF01126294.1:17343-35592 GCA_002313205.1 Laupala kohalensis
CTTGAAACGGAACAGGTAATGAGTCCCGATATAATATTGCACTCTTTCATAGGTGCAGACGCCAAGAACGATCATTTCCTGCGAGAACAACACCGAAGCAGTTGCCCAGGTCGCAACTGTGTCAAAAGCGATGGTGACAGCACAAGTATCCCTGCCGTTGCTCCCTCGTCGGCCGGTGCAGGAAGGTGGGGAAAGGAAAACTTTACAAGGTCGATGGCGTAGCAACGACGCCCAGAGCGAGCTCTTCGTCGTGCAGTGGCGACGGCGGCATGGGTTGCTAAACACCATCGCATCCATGTTGTTGTGCTACCACCAACATCGCCGTTCCTCTCTTGCAAGCCACCGAAACCAGTCTCACAGGCGCCGTGACGTCACACACCCTTCGATGCCCAAACACTCTAGGGTCACTATCAGGTGGAGACAGATTGAGAAGACGTCCCCATCATTCTGTCAATTATATATTGTTGTATTGTAAATAATTATATTTTATTTTAATCTTTATGTCTATGACAAAATTTGTATATATTTCTTTATGATTTCTTTCTCTTCCTTAAGCATCTTTTTTTAAATATGTTTATATTAATTGTATATATTCGTGTCCTGACCGTTGGTTACCCGTGGTTCCCAACGGTGCTCAGTGAATCGATAGTTGCAACATACTTAAAAGGTACTTTACAACTAAATTAAATAACATAAAAAAAGCATTCATAGCTGTCAAAAATACTATTACGATACCAATCACAAATAAATAAAATTACAACCATTTAAAGTTCAAAAACAAAGATTGGCAAACTTAAAAACAAATTTGCAACTATTCATTCAATGAGGGAAAATACCAAAGCATTGTATGCACAGCCCACGGCGCTACTTAAGGGACATTTGAAAGGCGTACAGGCAAAAAACCTCGCCACATTAGCATATAATTATTTTTTTTTTTTAAATAAAGCGCTCCGTTGAAATTGAAATCTCCCCCCTTAGTGAAATAAGATGGGCACACCTTGTCCTATCCCACTGTGATCTCCCCCTACGTGGGTAACATTGGATAAACCTTCTCGCAAAAGAAATATAAGTGACTAACATAAAAAAGGTGGAGATATACAAGAGCCTAAGAAGTCCCTTCTCACTGCTTTACACGAACCATGGGCCTTCCGATTTGTCATGAAATGAAACCCTTGTGGCCAAAGTTTTGTCTGAAATGTCCATTCCCCCCCCCCAGCATCACTAAAGTAAATTTACGTATTTTTTCAACATCTCTTTCCCATGGTGAGCTAACAACGTGGGACGGGTAGAAATTGAAAGATCACCAAGTCCTCTGGCTAAAATTTTGAGGGATTCTGTTAGAAATTTTTTTATTTCCTTTTTAACCTTTTGATAAATATATTTTTATTTTGAAAATATATGTTTATTATTTTTCCTTAATTTTTAAGTACAATTGACTCATTTTCAGACGATATAATCTAAAAATACTGTTTGGAGGACAAAGTACCAAAATTTGGAAAAACAGGTAGTAATTTTTTTTGGGTCTTTCTGTACATTGTTCGAATAATTTATGCAATTGATACATTACGATTAGTACTTAATAAGAATATATAGCCAAGATATTAAAAACAACAACATGTATTTTGCCTTTGCATTGCTGGAGATGGAGTTTTGAATCAAAAGTTTCGCCAGAAGGGATACTTTTAATGGAATGATCCATAACTTGTAAAAATCTGTACGAAGAGAATTTTTACTCCTATATTTCTATCTTCTTTTCCTCCAAATTTTAACCCTCTCTTCTTTTGCCTTGTTCGAATGTAAGATAGAAGATTAATTGTACTTTTCCTGAATGACACGGTGGGGGTTGAGAGAAAATAAAGGAAGGAGAACACAGAAGATAGAACAGGATCGTGCATGAAACTAAACATACTATACATACTAAATTCCATGTTCCTGTTGACCCCGTTCATCATATATGATATAGGTCATTGAGTATTTGGGTACAAAACAATTAAACATTAAATATACTAATTATAGTTCCGGATTTTATTAGTCCTTCTTCATGTTTCAAACACAACAGGTTTACAATTACGCCACACCTTGCTCAGTTGTTGCTCAGTTGTGTTTAGCCCAGAAGAAGGACAAATAAGTGTTCGAAACGTCGGCAGTATAAATGATGTTTAATTTTTTTTGTTCAAATACTCAACAAACTTTATCGTATGCTATACATATGTAAATACTAATTTAATTTATTGAAGTATTTACCAATCATAATAAACTTTCAATCTTCAAGATTTGAGCGGAAATACCATTCAATTGATGTGATTTGAATGAGCATCCCATTATTTCATCAAGTTTTGTTTATTATGCAGGAAGACAAGGAAATGGTTGAGACCGAGTGCGGGAAGTTTTAACAACCCATGGAGAGATTTGAAAAGGTTCTAGCTGCTTGATGATGAAATGTATGATTGGGGACAAAATTCTTAAACATGCGAACATGTAGTTTGGGAATATGTCTACTTTGGAGAAGAAATAGCAAGGTATCTAACAAAATGAAAGCTAAAAAAATGGGTGAGTACGCTCGGACCGGAGAGGATTAAAATACAAAAAGGATACGAAAGTTTTAAAGAATATGTAGAAGGAATAAAAGAAATCAAGAACGGAGTGAAAAGTTAGCAAAGACACAAGAAGAACAAAGGGATAATGTCGTGGATTGTCTCTAGACGGGGACACGACTAGAAACAAATTAATGAAAAAAATCAGCGATTGTTCTTCGCATGAAAGCATTGTAATAATGTCGCGGCGATTTGTGGATAGGCATTTGTATTGCCAAAGGTTTCTGTTGCCTGCGTCGCCCAGTGGCGTAGTCAGCATGCCCACAGCGTGCGGCTGTGACACGTTTGCGTCATCGGAGAAGTCAACGCCGCCTCCCACCCGCCGGCAGGAGAGACCTCAGACACGCGAGAAACATCATGAACGGCGAATCGATTCAACATATTGCAGTCCACGATAAAGTTTTTATGGAAACCCGTGAGAGACTCGAAGATATCTTTCTACATTAACTCTAATGCATTAACTTCGTCAAAACTGGTACAGAACAAACAATTTACGATCTCAATACTATGGATACGATTAATATTATGGTACATTACATTTAATTTTACGAAGTCTTAAGGAAAAGTATTTACTATTCACACTGTAACCTTAATTTTTATTGCAAATCGGGTGAGATCTTCTAACCTTTACATTGTCCTCTTCTTTTATCACCTTTAACGATGTATCACATTTTTAATTTCTCCACCACTATTTTTTGTCATCTTCAGTTTACTTTATTTTCCCATTCACTATACTTTTATTCTTGCTAACATATAGGGGTAATAACTTTATTCATTTCTTACATTACCTACTTCTTATTCAGTAGTAAAAGCAATTAATTGTTAATGGTTTGCTTTATGATATCGATAATATCTTGTTTCCACGTTCCTCCTGTTTATCTTCTTTTCTCTTATCAATCGCCCTTCATAATTTTTTATTTCATTCTTTTTAGATTAAAATATATTTGTGTGTTTTAAATTCATCGGTCAACGACGTAATAACTATCTATTTTTGGTTGCTTTCTGGATATACTATATCATTGATTTAAATGTACATAATGTAGATATTATATAAGTGCCTCAGTTATCTCACCAACACCGGGATAATTCGAATAAGACTACATTCAAATTATATGGGTTTCTGCAATTGCAATTTCACGTTTGAAATTAATGAGTCAACGTAACAACACACCGCAAAAGAGAACTCCAACATTTTGACTCGGATATGTCAAATGTAGAGATGTTTTTAATGTAAATATTGTGTTCAAAATGGTTTTGGGAGAGCTGAGGTTTAAAATTGGGTCATTTTATCGTCTCAACATTAATGTATGAAATAAATTATCATTTTTTGTCTAAAAAGCAGTTAAAAACAGATCATGACCCTGAGAAGGACTATAAAATAATTTACTCTCCAGAATCAAACAAGGGACAAACTTTTCAATTCCCATAAAAAGGCTCAAAGGATATAACATTTCTACACCAGAATCATGACATGTACTCCCTAAAATAAGAACAGATATAGTTAATGACTTGTTATAATATCTACCGTATATTTATCAAATTTTATGTTCAAAAGAGTATAATGGAACAGTTATTAAACAAAAACGAGTTGTTCAGTGTTTTATTACACTGTTTAGTGTTGCTCGTAGACTCTGTCTTCAAAAGTAAACTATGACACATTTTATTCCTAATTATGACATGAGAATTGATGTTATAATGCAGACCTTTTAAAAACTATCGACGAATTTTACTCTTTAAAATGTACTTATTGTCCTACAAATGTTAGAAGAATTCTAAGCTACCATAAATTCACTTCATCAGAATTAATAATTGTGATTTATGAGGACTCAATATTAAAACCCAGGGGTAAACTTACAACGTTGCATTTTGCGAAGCGACTAACTTTAAGTAGCACACTCGAAGCGACTTATGAGTTTCGCATTCAGATGTAAATATAGGAATCGTAGGGAAAGGAAAAGAATAAAAAGAACGTCTATAAAAGAGATTAAAAAAGATTAACCCATTTTAACTTCGAAGAAAGTAAACGAAACCAAAATTACGAGAGAGAAGGTGGAAGGAATGAAGAGATACAAGAAGGAAGCTGGAACACTTCCTAAAAGAAGAACACAAACATGATTCTCATTAGAAATGAAATTAAAACACTTAAGAAAGTCGACGCCATCAGGAAGAATTATGTATGCGACCCGCGGAACTGTTTTTTCCGGTCAGCGAGTTGTAATAATTATATATCAAATTTTTCATTAAAAGTTGGAGGGCAAAAATTCGTGCTATCAGAATTAATATTTGACGTGTCATGTTCGGAGAGAGAAAATAGAAAATTGTCTTCGGAATCACTTAGTCATTCTGAACAATATGAAAACATTTTATTATAATACTAAATATTTAAAAAAGATTTTAAAAAAATAAAGAAATGAACTATAAAATTTTTGAATTAAAACGTGAAATAATGTAAATTGGTTGATGAGAATCAAAATACTGCTTCACAAATATGTATGACCCACTAGTTTTATTCATCGGGCAACGTTTTACCCTTCCGTGTTGACTCGATCGATGAAAAATGGCCCGCTGGTCAAGACCGCTATTTTAATCGATTATTTAAATACGGAGCATACATTTAGTATATAATTTAAATAGACTAGAAAATTAAATAAGACACGCTTGGACAAACGTTTGTGACTTCAGGAAAAACATGACGACATTCTGCGAAAAAGTTAAGATGTGACAGATTTTGTAGTTAATTTTGTTAATGAAAAATAATTTCTGTTATATTCAACCTAATTATTTCAACAAACCAAAACCTTTGTCGCAAGCAAAGTCGTCATCTCCAGTAGTTCTACAAACATAATATTTCCTAATATATAATAATGACAACCAACGTGAAGTATACATGAGAACATATACAAAAAATTATGTAAATAATAGAGAAACAATTTAACGCAGCAATAATGATAAAAATGGATTTTCTTCAATTTATACAACAAAGTCAAATAATGAAGTGTTACAAATAACAAATATATGCAATAATAATATATAAATGGACACATACAATAATGATTAATAAAATATACTTCAAATTGCTACATTGAGTACCAAGAAAGACTTGAATTTAATAAGAGAAGTAATTCAATTATAATCATCAGTTAATAAATATATTAACTGTGGGATTTATATTCTAGTTCCAAAATTAGAGGAGACGAGATCACTAATGANATGAATACCGGAAAGCAGTTAGAAAACTAATTATTTTAAAATAATAGGGAGTTCAGTTATATATTATTAGGAGAACCGTGTCAATAAAGAAAATAAAAAGTATGTAAGAGATTTGATCAAAATATATTTGCAACATAGGACTAACAAAAATCTTGGAAACAATACGATTGCAAATTCAAGGTTTTCTCTAAATTAATAGACATGTGAACACACAACACCTCTGAGTTTGCAATTTTAGCATTTGGAAAGAAACTTAAAGAAATATTGTGTTTCACGCATATTCTGAAACATTCTCAGTGAAGCATTGTAACTTTCACACTGAAATATTCGATTAAGAGTTCGTTTAAGAAGTAGAGGGTCATTAATGTCGAGACCAAAACCATTGAAATGTTTTTGCATTCTTCTAATTCAAAGTTTTTACAGGAAAAATACTTTGTGGCGGGAGGTAGATTCTGTTAATATGATATTCCACAGTATTTTTCAGTTCTTTAGTTTTACATTAAATGATGTTAGAAATAAACTTAAGTCTCAAAAAGCGAATGGTCTATAGCTATGGTCATTCAGAAAAATTGAAATCTAGTTTTCTAATAAGATTTTGGTAAAACTATTTTTGTGAACATTATACGATTCAGAGCAATTAAAAATTTTTCTACACTTATTTTGTGGCGCAGTTTTGCAAAAAGTGCACTTTACTATGAAATATTTCATATTACGCTAGAAGTGACATGGATTCTCAAGTTTTGGTTTTAACTGGTGACTAGACGTATTTAACGAGGAGCAGTGAATGCCCACACTCATATTTAATGAACATTCACATGATACGTTGGAATTTGAAACAGAGTTTGCTCCATTGTGTGCAAATTAGAAACAGTTTATATGCAATTAAAATGTGTTTCTTCAAGCATAGGGTCTAATCCCCTCAATTTCCTTTTTTTATACGCACACGTGTGGTCGATATTAACTACAGCATTGGGATTTTTTCGTATTTTTACTGCCATCAACATATCTAAAACACGATAGTTCTGCATTAAATTAAACCAAAGACCTCGTAATTTATTGAAATTAATATATTGTAATAAAATCGTTCACTATTGTTCACCGGCCGGTAAGTTGATCGTCACTTGTGGAAGAAATCGGAAGTGTTTTATTACTAAATAATATTAAATTTATCGACAAAACAGCAGTACAAACTACGTGGATGACAATAAACTAATTTACTCTCCGGAAACAAGTAAGGGACCATCCCATCAATTCGGATCAGGGGTCCTAAGGCAGAGGCGTATTTAACGTTTCAGCATGCTCCTAACAATGAAAATAGTTAGGTACTTGTTATAAAATTAACATCAGACCAACAAATGTGTATTTCATAGAACACAAAAAAATTATTTCCGAAGTAAGTACTATTATCAAACATCAGATTATTCGGAAAGTATTGTTTATAAATAAAAACTATTAAATAACACGAAATTCGGGATTTTTTATTTCAACAGATCCCGTCCCTAGGCAAGAGCCTAGGGAGTCCGTATAAAAATTCCACCTCTACCTGCAAAACCGGAGAAAAAACCCAGGCCAGGATATTGAAATGAGTTCAAAAATAAGAATTAAAAAAAAATCATTACTTACGTATCGGTTTGTCGGCCGCCAGGGTGGTGGCTGCAGCGACCGCCAGCATGAGGAACAGCGAGCGTGCTGCTGAGGGCGACGGGACCATGATTGAGTGCTGCGGACAACACAATGCTCACTACGATGCGACGGCGACGCAGCGGCCACTTGAGAGCGAATGCGGGACGCGGAGTGGGCGCGAGCGCGAATGAGGTGGACACAGGGCAGCAGTCGACGGCGCGGCGCGGCGCGTCGGATTGGAGGGGTTTCGCGAAAAACATCACTCTCAAACACGCAAGGAAGGAATGAGGATTTCTTGAATTTATTTCTCAAATCAAACAATTATTTTCTCCGTTACTTCTATTATTCTAACATTTTAGTAAATGTATCTACGATCGATTTAAGGGTTTTAACGTTGTTAAGAACTTACATAAAGAGTTGTGTAAAAAGGAATATATTCTCCATGATTTCTTTGTTAATTTATCATATTTATTACAATTGATAGGGACAGTGCACATTAACCTGTTTCTATATTTCATTATGTTAAGATAATAGATACTGTCCATAGAAATACTAATAAATATGAATTTATTTACTAGCCAACGTTTCGATTCGATACAATTTTTATTTTCCTTAGGGCTTGTATGATCAGGAATTTCTTTTAGTACATTTTTCGTAGTATCACTTTTATACATAGGTCTCCGGACATTTGAGAAANATATTTTACACGACGTTTTAAGCTTGCATTTTTGTACAAAATAATAATATATAAAAATTTCAACTTAAAAATAAAAAACAATTGTTTGCTTAGCATGTCATATAAATGTTACAATCTACTAAGTCTCCCCGCCACTACAAAATACAACCTATAACAGTATCTTCTAAACAAATGAAAGAGTAAACTTTTGTCTATAAACTTGTCCAATGAAATTTTTATTTTACGGGGATAGTATTGAATAAAACAATCTTGTACGTAGTTCGGTCTCGTGGATAACGCCTTTGATAAGACTGTTATTAAACAAATTCACTAGTAAATTCTAATGCAATCGATATAAAAAACTATTACACGTGACACAGATTTAAGTAGAAAAGAACCGTATAAAATTGCCTTTGCTCTTCCGACAATTCAGAAAGTTGTCGCAAAACTGGAGAACTCTAGTCAAATTAGAAACCTTTTTCCAAAGAACAAAGTTCCAATTTAAACGGTATGATTAATGATTCACAGTTTTTAATACAGCGTCATTTATGAATTTCTGGTATGACTGTTTTTACAATACAAAGAATAGATATCATTACTAAAAGTTTCATACATGGTGCTTGACTAGAACATTGCACCGTCGTGTTGCATTAAATCAAACAATTATTTCCGAGGTCATTTTCTGTATGATTTGCTTTGACAATGTTGAATTATCATTTTTAACAGAATTTCTTTGAACTGTGTCCATCGCCTTAACATGTTTGAACATCTCAAGTAATAAAAGTGAAACTATTTACTCGCAAACATACGTAACAAACATTAGTAATCTTCACAGTCAATGGTTATGCGAGTAAAGATTCACATCTTCTGATTAGCAACCAATATTAATTGTTTTTGTGCTCTTTTCAATTCATGAATATTAACCATACTATGCACTTTCATTGCAATATCCCTGAAGAAGACCCCTTTGAAATTTCAAATAATTTTATAGATTACATTTCCGGATTCCCATGTCACAGACATTGCAAATAATTCATTTTAATTAGTATACATTCATCTATTTAAAATATTACAGAAGTAATATATAAATTGGAGGACGTTATTTAAGTGTCCAGTAAGATGCGTTTTAAGAGGTAAAATCGTTAAAAGCATAAATTACTGCATTCATTTACATAATTTTAGGTTTTTATAACATTTAATTATCCATCGACATAATTACCTTAGGATTCTTGAAGACTCATAAGAGACACATAAGAGAGGAGGGCTCTAATTACCCAGGTGTTGTCGAACCCTAAAGCCCCAATATAAATTCCACATGAGAAAAATTGGGAATAGGTTTCTTGCAGTTAGTCCAAAAAATATTTGTTAAGCTCACATTTGTTTCTTTATGTCTTTTATTTATGTATTTTACAGAGCCTGGAGAATGAATAAAATAAATAGCGGAAAATTTTGCAAAATGAAATAACTTTTTGTTATTTCTCCGATTTTTCTTGCTCGGGTTTTTCTCCGATTTTCCTTCGGAGTCTTTATAAAAAGTCCTAGGGCGTAGGGGCGATATCTATTGAAATAATTATTCGCGATTTTAGCGTTATTTAATAGTTACGGTTTATCAACAATACTTTCCGATAGTTTATAGTTTAATAATAATACGTACTTGTGAAGTGACTTTTTTTTATTTTATAAAATACAATATTTTTTGGTGTTATGTTAATACAATAACACGTGCCGAACTATTTTATTTGTTAGGAGCATATTGAATTGTTAAATCCGCCACTTCCTTAGGACCCTTGATCGGAATTGATGGGATGGTCCCTTGCTTGCTTCCGGAGAGTAAATTAGTTTATCATCCTCCACGTGGGTTGTAACTACTTTTTTTACAATAAAGTTTATTTATTTATATTTATTTAGTTATTTTTTCTGGTCTAACTACTAGAAACCTTTTGCCAATTCATGATTATGGCTGATAACCTTTCAAGCATTGAGAAAAATTGTGCTCTCTCTCTCGCAGTGGCGGATCTATGGGAGGGGGACTAAGGGGGCTATTGCCCCCCCCCCACCACCACTTTTTGGACCTGAACTCTCAACAGATAAAATTGAAATAGATAAATGGCATAATTTGTAAAAGTGTTACCAGATTAATAACTGTTATTGTTATTAATAATATTAGATGAATAAAATTAATAATACCAGATTAATGAAATAAATAATATCGGATCAATGAAATTAATAACACCGTATTAATAACTTAAGTAAATAATTGTTATTGTTGTTAATAATACCAGATTGTTAATTGTTAAGTATTTATGTGATGCATTTTATTTAAAGGTAATAATTATAAAATTTGGGTTATAAGACGATGAGCACCCACCCCCCTTGATTACGGTCTAGATCTGTCGTGCTCGCCCAGTCTTCCACCAAACCCTTCAAATACTTTCTGCTGGGACGGTAGAAAGGCGAAAGAGAGAGTGTTCGTTGAGGACAGTTGCTCCCCGGTGCAGTCGGGGAATTAGTGTACATGACTCGAGCTTTCGGAAATGTGAATGGCATTTTGGACACAAGCACTCGCCTTCACTGTTTTCGCCAAGTTCTCTCTCCGCACTCCGACGATTTTTCCTCAAATCAACGGAACCGTCGCATGGTCGGCTGCATCCTTTGATTGCCTTTCTTGAGGTAGTGCCGGCGTAGGTAGAATTAAATCACTGAAATATCTTATATCGGCGTAAATAAACAGAGTTACATGTACTTACACTGATTTCAACTTGAAAAACGTACCTCACCGCCCGTATAAATGAAATAACTGCAATTATAATTGATGGTGTCTTATGAAGAAAATATTTATTTTCAAAAAAATACCCACGTATAAATCACAGAAATTTATTTTAGTACATTTTTCGTAGTATCACTTTTATACATAGATCTCCGGACATTTGAGAAAAATATTTATGTGAGATACATGAATAATAAAAACCTTGCGCTGATCTCCCAAATTTTTACATACTATTGTGTATTTTAAACGAGTTCCTTAATATAGCTTGTACTATACTATTAACTGTTAGATACAAATTAAGTCATGTTTTTTTTAAAATTCTGTTGTGTTAAAAAAAAGGATGAAAGTAAGGAAAATGAATTATATATCTCAGTGCTTCGTCTAACTGGGAGTACTGCAGGTCTCACCTTAATCACTCAAGCATCGTATTTAGGTCATCGTATGCAATAACAGTGAGTTTATTTTTAGCATCTGGAAATTTAAGGGTGAAACTTCAATATGTTCCAGATTAAGAATTAACTGTGGATAATGATCGTTCTAGAGCTTTGCATTTTGAAACATGACCACCGTCGATTGGTATTTTGCACTTTCGGTTAGCAGAAAGCCATCTGTTTGTGATCTTGATATGTATGTCCCGGCAAGACGCAGAACTACTAAAACGCAAAGCTCTATTGAATACTTCATTTAATCGAAGAGAGTCAATATAGTATTTATTTACCACAATGTTATACACAAATGAGTAATTTTGATATCCTAAAAAGTGTTTTGAATGAATCCAATTCAATCGTCGATAATTTATTCCTTTATCTTAATACGCCGTGAACTGCCCAATTCTTTTGAATATTTCTGCTCTTCTCTTCGGTGGTCGAACAAAACTATAAAAAGGAACAATTAAAGGAAAGGTGCAGAAATAACCTCTATTGAGCCCTATATTTAGTTTTAAACAAAAATTAGGTGTTTCACCTTAAGTATATGCCATTTTTCTGAATTCGAACCATGGATTTCTTTATTGCAGCCAATTCTCGCACCAACAAGAAGTTAAAAACATTAATTGAGAGACGTGAATCTCCGTATCAGATGATTGAGTATAAAAAAGAATACTGAAAGAAACCTCATCCTAAAACGAAATTTTAAATCCAATTTAATACAATTCATACGAAGAACAGTAATTATTTTGCTAATTATTCACGTATTGTAAATATTCTTTTTCTACAGGTTATCCGGCATTTTCGCACGCAAACACTGCACAACCTACCACAAAATAATGCGTCTAATTCATCTTTTGATTCGGACAAATTATCTTCGGAAAATTCAAGTTTCACTCGCTAGAACTCACTACTCTGGAAGTTAAAAGCCGTGGAAAATCGGTGGTTAGAAATGCATAAAAATTGACAGGATTTTAAAGGAAAATCTTTATCGTTGCAAAAGAAAGCTAAAAAGATTTGATTTTTAATTCGTCGGTCTCGGAAATGTTACGGACTGAGATGAGAGCGTTTTAGTGTGTGATATGCAATAGTTTCCTCATGACGTACGAATGCATATTGAGAATACTAATACTCTTCCGTACATTGAGTTATGCAACAAGCATCTGAAAAAAGATAGCATTTCAAGGTAAAAATCTTGAATGCTGGAATGTTTACATCACTATTGAAGAAAGTATTCGTCTGCGAATACTTATTTGTTACAATTACGAATCTGTGTAATTATTTACTTTTAGATCCTAGTATTTTCAATACGAGGTTTGTAGAATTTTCAATAGTGGGTTTACATAGGTTACTTTGTTTCTGTGTTCAGAGAACAACCATTATTCCGCTATGGTTCGCTTCATACTTTGTTCTCAAACATTGATATAACCAAACAGTTTCGCGTAGATTGTTATTACGTAAGTGAATAAAATAGTATACCAATGCGTCCACAATGATGATTTCATGGTTTCCTGAACATAATTATGCTAATGTACGTTCAATGCTCTAGTAAGTGAAGGTTGTCGACATTGAAAATCGTAACAGGAAAACCAGAAAAGTGGACTGGAGATTTATAGAACGATATTTATTTTTATGTCATGAATTTCCAATTCAAATTAAAACGAATTAAACATTCTAATAACTTAGCATTCTCTTGCACATAATCTTTTAATATTTTGGCGTGAGTATGAAGTGAATAATCTTTTAAAGATATAGTTTTAATAAGTAAGGTAAGTGATAATATGAAGGACTAAGATTAGAATCCCAGGACTCCTACCCTGTTTTCAGAAACTTCGCAGTACGCATCTTGAGGACTGAAAATACGTGAACTATTAGAAAAAATCTTCGATGAAATAATTTTCAACATGTTTCTCATATCATCCAAACAATCTTGATTTACTTGACGTGAAATTCTTTCATCAAGCTAAAAAGAAGGATAATTTAGATTGAGAGGAATTTTCTTTGCCTACAAACAACGCATGACTTAATACAATTGAACCAATAATACAATATGATAAGGGTACCCACGTAATATTAGGACATGTACGTTTATGTTTAACAGGTATCTCCATGTTGAGGATGGTTGTGTAAATACTTTCTTAAGGACAAAACTTATGGAGGTTTCAAAGATTGTCATTCTGAAGGGGACCATCCAGTACAATTCTTTTTTTATATTTCTTCAATGGATTCTTTGGTTTGATGTGAGCTGCAGGCCGAAATGTTTCACCTCAAAAAGAAATAAGTTAAACAACTTAGAATTGTCAAAATATTTCTATATGAAGAGGAAACACTTTCGTTTTTGGCTCCAAAATCTCTCAAATTCTTCAGGAACTCTTTCGTTTACTTGATGTTATACATAAATATTACTATTTAGTTGATTCTTCAGAGATACTGCATTTGGCCAATAAAAGTTAAGATTTCGAAAACACCAAATGAATCCAATAAAAAATTGCTATATCAAATATTTTGGAAATATTTTAGCGAAGTCCATTACTTTGTACAGCGATGTCCTATGAGTTCTGGTATGGGTTCCGACACAATTTGTTAGAAATCAGGAAATTTTAAGTATTCATATCCTGTACATTGGACATGTTTCTGTAATTTATATACAAATGAATTGAAACGCAATTTTTGTTACAAATACCTGGATAAATAAAGGAGTATTTTGATTAAAAATGAACATGTAACTAAATAAGAATGATAATATACCTTAAGCACACAAATTAAAATAATTATAATTATTTATCTTTATTTTGTATAAATAGGGCTTTAGGGCTCGCCAATTATCATTATTGACGACTTAAATTAAGCCATTAAAAATTAACTTTCCCAACAAAAATACTAAGAGATAACTTTTTATAATAAATTTTCATATTTGAACAACTTTTGCAACAACTACTCATCAAATAAGTATTTACATTAATCAATTTCTTACAACATTTTAAAATTAATAGTTACAAGGTTCTATAAAAAGAAATCAGAAAACAGACTTCTGTAGCTTCATTATCATGATAGAACTTCCGTAAATTTTATAGTTATAATAATATGTTTCAGGTAAACATTGTAATGAAATTGTATCTGAAGAGATTGGTTTTGATAAATTGTTACAGGACAAATGAGAGCAGATATATGCCTTTCCTTAGAACACTGTAACCAATGGAAACATCTGCTTACACAACAATGACCGGTTATAAATAAATAAGTGCAATTCTATGTTGGAAATAGATAGAAGAAAGAGTATTTTGAAAACTAAAAATGTTCAAACAACCACCTTTAGACCACTTGACAGGAATGACCCGAAATTAAACGTTAAATGAATGACTCGAAATTAAATGAATTAAATGCTTCTTAATATTACAATTTACTCTACATTGCATTACGAACCATCGCGAGCATTGCGCGAGAATAAAGGTTGGAAAATATCGTAATATGTCTTCATAATATGTCTTCAGGAACTTGCGCGAAAGGGAATCATAGATCTCCACCAGATATGCTCAAATACACTCAAAGAGAAGAGGAGCAGACATATGAAAAAAGATTAGGTAAATTGTGGAAGAATAAGTACATTTGTGTAGACGGGAAGTTAGTGGAGTGATAGTGGGTAGTGAAGTGAAGTGATACGAGGGAAATAAGTGATTTAGAAAAGGAGGGAAGGGAAATGTGAAGTGAAGTGCACGAAAGGGGTAAATCGAGTGTTTGGGTCATCAGCGCAATAAAATGAGCAACAAGTTTTTATCAATGTTTCAGGGTGAAATGTTTTTATATTAAATACTTTAACATTAATGGAATAATATAGTTTAATGATTTATTTACCAATTTTTTATTTCATTTCTATGTGAAATGTATTTTTGCATTTTTTGTATACATTTTCTTATATACTGCCACCGGGTAAGATCTGCCCATTTGCAGTTAAAATATTATTATTAGTTTAATAAATGGGCTCTAATGACCTTGCTGTTGACGAACCCTTAAATCCCGACAAAAAAAGTTTAATAAACTATTTCTTTCGTCATTGTAAATGTCGAGAAGTGCTGCGACTACAATTACAAGTTAAGTCAGATATAATAACACATTTTAATATTGTAGACTCATTCAACATTTTGAACAAAAACTTGAAACCTGTCTGCAAGTTAAGGAAACTAACAAATTCTGCGCGTCATCTCAATGTAATAGGAAAACAAACGTCTCTGACACGGCGTCACTAAAGAAACAATTACATGTCGTTTGAAAGAAGAAAGAAAAGAAGCGCTACCTTCATGCAGATCAAACGAGTGCTTTGCGTTAAAAACAGGGAAACGACGATTACGTGATCTGTCCTTCCATAAATTACATTTCTTTGCTGTCAAGAATTAATCTTCAGTGATATAATCAGGCTTGACCTGAGGATTTAAGGGGAATTCTTAACTATCTTCATTTACCTTTACTTTATAATTGTCGGCAATTATTAATAGACAATTAACTTTTATGTTGTACTTCTCCTGAACCGCATAAAACGAGACAAAAAAGTTATATTTTTCAGTGATGACTTTTTAATTTTTATGGATTGGTTATTAAAAAAATGTTATTCATCTATCATTGTAGGTCTTCCTTAGAGTCTTACATTTGGAGGCCCGGGGCAAAATGCCACTCATACCCTTCCGTTTCGGTGGCACTGCATTTAATCGAAACATGTTTTTACCAGGAACATTAAAAAATCTAGTGTTATGATTTTAAGATCATCGAGTTGTAGTGTTTAAAAAAAACTTTCAAGTTTATGGAACGTGTTTAATGTCTTATCTGTGCTCAAAAACGTACGACTGCTATAGTTTTAACATTAACCTGACAAACTGTTAACATTTACTTAGCACTTGAAAACTATTAAATGTTGCGGATCAAAATGATTTTTTACCGTACAGGTTTTCGTCTCCGATATTTACTTCCGGGATACCATTCCGAACTCAAGTTTTAATAAAATATATTCAGTTTTAAAGAAAATAATTAACAATGACATCAACGTGTCTTTCATAAACGTTTTTCTGATTAATTGTACAAATTTTGATATGTACACTATCTTCAACTGATGCCAGAGAATAAAAAAATTAATGTTTTCACAATTTAGTGTAAAATAGCAGCGTATTACGACGTGGAGGACAAAAAACTAACTTACTCTCCCAGCGATTCCAATAAAGGGCCCCAAAAAGTAGTGCATTTAACATGCCTGTATCTTGGCAAAATCGACATATGCGCCCCATAAAAAGGAATAGTTAGCTACGTGTTATAGTGTTTACAGAATATGTAACATTTTTTTAATTTTAATTAATTCATGATTCTATCAATTCCTTAAGTTACCTCAAAATATTCAAAAACTCAATACAAATTCGTGATAAATAAGATCCATGGTATTCAAATGCGTAAATAAAGAATTACAATAAATTAGTTAACAGTCCAGAAGAAAACATTTGTCCCATACATTTGAATGGAACCCCAGAAAGCGATTGAACAAATTATTCATTCGTTGTGGAGAAAATACACACAACAGTGTCGACACCAAGATTGTACAAATAAAAACTATATTTATTTAAAAAAATGTGTTTGAAATATTAGTTGTTATGATTTTGATGTAATTCAAGTAACATGAATTAATTTGTTCTCCTGTAATCAGTGGATTAAAAATAATATTTTACAAAAATTGTATCCAAAATTTTGTTTCCGTAAATTGGAGTTTTATCATAGAATCAATATCAGTATTCAATACCTTATTATTTTTGTGATATCAAAATTTATTGTGATCGAAAACAATGGAGCACAGAAAGTATGCAAGAAGATACTTTTTCTCTTAAGACACCATTTATTATTTTCGTGTTTTATTTTGACGCACTTCAAGATACAATTTATATTCTTGATGAATGAAAATACATCTCACATCTATGTATCATCGAAAACTAATTCTCCCCTGAAACCTCATACTCCTTTCTCATAACACATCGCATTTGTACTAAATTCCACAATTTTTAACTAACTAAAAATGATTTTTAAACGTTTATCTCAATTTTAAATCAAAGACGAAAATACATTTTTTCAACACGACGAATTGTTGTGTGAGGATAAACGGAGATTTAATACTTTAATTAGTTTTGTGTGTGATATATAGATTTGAACAGGTAATACACAGTGCTTTGCGGCAGCTTAGTTGCAAGATGTTTACTTACAGTTGGATGCCGGGTTTAATTGGTGATGGACTGAAACCGGGAGTTGGTTGAATGTCGAATGCCGACGCGATTCCCTCTCTATATAAGCTGGAAGGTCCTTTGACGAAGCATCGTGAGAGGGGGGGATAGGAGGCACAACGATTGTTTTCTGCGCATGCCTTGCCAATCGGTTCCCTGAATTCACGTGTCCCATGGTTCGAGTTCAAGGTAACATGCAGTTTAAACTATGCACCGAAGCCGAGAAGTGATTACTTAATCGTTTCTGTGCAGCTAATCGGGATATTATTCAAACTATGTTTTATTTTACAGTCAAATTTATGTTTCACATTCTGATTTNTACATCCTGATTTTATGTAAGAGATAGTTACATCAAATACCTATTTTACTGCCATCCCTGTGTTTCTCATTAAACGGTAACGTCTCATTACTAACCGTTTTACAAACATTCTTTGATTATTCACGATTATCACGATTCTATAACAGCGACCATCAGGGAGGCAACCTTTGACAATTTTCAGGGGTTCCAAATTTTAACACAGGAAAAATATGTAAGTTTTAAAAATGTTAATAATCTAAACGTAGTATTTAAGAAGCACAAAAATATAAAATAAGGAAACATTTTCGAAACTGAACTAAAATTTAATTTTTTTAAAATCTTAAGAAACACAACAATATTAAATTTTAATGAAATTACTTGTATATTTATTTAGTTTAACATTAAATATAT
>NNCF01126294.1:39741-50216 GCA_002313205.1 Laupala kohalensis
ATCCTTGGGGTACTCCGCAAGTAAGTGGCTTTGTTTCTGAAAGACAACGCTGAAGTATTGTATTTTTAGTATACGATATTTCGACTTGTTGATATCTATCTTTTAAATAAGAAGTTAGCCATTGACGTGGAAGTCCAGGAATGCTTAAATAATTCAAAGAAGAATTAAATTGGAAAGGAGAATTCCCTGATCGATGTTATCGAATGCTTTGGATAAGTCAAGAAAAACACCCTGAGGATTTTCTCCACGGTCAAGAGATGTGGTAACATCGTTTAGGAAGGAAAATATGGCGCTTGTAGTGGAAAAGGATTTCCTAAAACCGTGTTGATCGTCAGAGAGAACGTTAGTTTTTGATAAAAAATCCAGAAGACGCTTATAGAATAATTTTCCTAGGATTTTTGAGAAAGTAGATTGTAGAGATATTGGTCGTTATTTTCGAATATTAAGTTTGTTTCCTTTCTTGTATAAAGGTTTTACAAGATATGTGAAAATCTCTTAAATATGTTAGTAAACATCCCTTCCGATAAAGAACTATTACAAATATTTATGAGTGAATTTAATATAGCATGGGATGTAAATTAACAAAAAACTTGGGTATATCATCTATGCTTGTTGAAAATTTGATTTTTAATTAGCTGATTTGAATATATATTTCGTTATTTTACCTACTTTTGAGAAGTAAGCGATGTCCTGTGGGTTTGATACAATTTTGCTATCGTTTTGTAGAGAAATATTTTCTTCGCTATTTTCAGAAGTTGACGTGTAATTGTTAACAATATTCCGCATGGCTTTCATCCGGTTGTTCGATTTTAGTACCTGTCTGTCGTTTTCATTATCTTTAGCTGCTAAGAATAGTCTTATATTTACGAAAATAATCATGGAATGCGGGTGCTTGGTTTTAGAGTTTTTAAAGATAATATAAACGGCGTTTGTTTTTTGAAGAAATTCTTAGGGGAAATTTGATTCCGTACAAAACAAGAAAACAAGGATCATTTATCTCGGAAAGATTTTTTGCTTACCAACAACGCGTTTAATTCCGCAAAGTACTAGGTGCATTGTATTGTATGGAGTTCTAGAAAGGGAACGCCAGTACAGGTCAACAGTTATTATATCGTATCGTAAAATCTACTAGTGAAGGAATTATATGAAAAAAGAAACAAATTCTTCCCGCTGAAAGTATGCAAGTCAAGGGAGTTTTCGACTATAATCTGAATATCCTTAGATAAAAATAGGAGAAAACTAAATAAAATGATGTTGGTGTACATGTTTAAAATTTAATAAATGTAATTAATTCAATTTCAGTTTATTTATTTCGATTACCTTATTTAGCTTATTCGTTTCTAAAAGTAATTTGGTATTAGTTATTTGGAGATATATGTCATATATAATGAGTTGGTGATTGATTGTTGGCGTAATTAAAAATTAAATTATGTTGTGTAGTCTGGCAACCATATATTTATTGAGAGAGTCGATTTTCGACGCATAGCAGTCATCTTCAGTGTTCTTCCGCTGTAGAAGGAGAAGTGGCAAAACCACTTTTATTGCCACTTTTCCTTATCCAGAGGAAGAATACTGAAGATGACTGCTATGCCTCGAAAGTCGACTCTGTCAATAAATATATGGTTGGCGAGACAATACAACTTAATTTGATAAATGTCATGTTCAATAATTTATGTTAAATAATAATAATTTAATCTTAATAAATTTTGTTGTCATTTATGTTCCCATGATTCAAAATAATTTTTCTACCACATTTTCTGCTAGTTATAGAAGTAGTATGAATCATAGTTCTTCTGTTTGTCTAAAAATACTTCACTTGCGTCCCCTATCCTTTGGTTCACGAAATTCTCAACAGTGTTCAACGTGCGACACCGTCACTTTCGGGAAATAATGACGACAATAGTAATACAAAACTAGCCAGAATGATAATGATCGGTATACGTGTCATTTCTTTGCTGAAATTACCTACTTCCCGGGGAATTGAGAACTAACGTATTATCAAAGTCATTCTCTATTGAGATATTGCTTACTTTGTTAAGAGCGAATAGTATGGTATATTATACGCAACTCACGGAATATATTAGGACTCCGATGGTGTGTATGAGTCCTAAGACCTAAATTTTGCAAATACCTTCGTGTAAGTCAGCGCCACGCAACTGGCGGCCCGCGAAAATATTTAGGACTCACAAAAAATAATAATTAAAAAATAATTTTTTTTTAGCGCCGTCCGTTGCACAGCGCTGATTTACATGAATGTATTTGCTGTCAGAATTATGTCAGCATACAAGATGTCGCTGCAGCCCCGAACGTTTGATGGGAAAATATAATATAAATCGTGGGCCGTAAATGAAATTTGACGTGGCGTATCTAGTGAGAGAAAATTGTGATTGGAAATAATATGAAAATAATTTGTTATAAAACAAATTTTTAAAAAAATTTACAGAAAAAATACTATTTATTTTTTTCAGTTTAAAATAATAGAAATTTGTTGATCTGCTCCAAATATTTGCGTTACAAATAAATAATTATGACGTAAATTTTTATTCGTTAGGCAATATTTTGCCAAACCCTATCCTGCGCAGGTCCGATCAATCAAAAGTTTATTGAAAATGTCCCGCGGGCATTTATGATGCAAACGGGTCCTTATTGTTTTTGCAGTACGATTTCTGAAAGCACTGTGGTGACCTATAAGGGAATAGGTTAAGAAGGCTAAGTGGGGACTCGTGAGTTGCCTACAAGTCGAGCGTCAATTAATGTTAATTAACTTCAAAGGAAACTATGTCCGCTGTGGTAGGAGGAAAACTCAGAAGGATTCGGTTATGAAAATCAACCTAACCAGTCATCTATTTCGAAAAGTCTTTTCTCACAGCAAATTTACCTCTATTCTATCCTCTGTCATTAACTGAGTGGTCCTCAATCTCGAAATCCTCGCATAGCAAGATACCGTGAAAGAAAACAAATACTGGTTTAATCGTACCTTACAATCTTCAATAATCAGTAGTTCTAAATGGCAACATTCGGAGGCATCCATCGTAAATTCTACGTTTGCGATCCTCTATGGCGGAACGTCACAGTGAACTTAATAATTGACAACGAAAGGGCTGAAACATCTGCCTTTTTTTAACTGGAGTCTTTCAGTGGTTGGGATGATTCGACGAAGTAGATTATAATTAAGGAGACCACACGTCGAATTGCAACATCCTTCTTAAGTGAGACGTATCTTCCAGGTTTACACCGTTCAGGTTAATACGGTATGACGGAAGCGTTCTTGGGTGGTTCGAGTCTAAACATGCACGACCGATCCGAAATAAAATTTTGTCCGTATATAGTGTTTGCAAAAGTTGGTTGGATAACTTTCGGTCAGGTAAAAATGGCGACAAGCCGGGAATTGAACACGGGACTCTGCCTTGCTCGCAGGGGTGTTAACCACTACACCACCGGTTCGCCACCCAGACGTAAATGCATGGGGATGTGTCTCAGGCCTTCCGGGATTCAGGTATAAGGCGAACGGGTGGTGTAGTGTTTAACACCCCTGCGATCAAGGCAGGAGTCCAAGGTTCAATTCACGGATCGTCGCCATTTTCACCTGACCGAAAGTTATCACATATCTTCTCCACGTGAAGGGTACACGGAAGAAATATGTGCACAAAGATGGTGTTAGTTAAACTGCCACTCAGGTAGCCGGTTTATCCCAGTATTAAATATCTTTACCTATTGTTCGGTACGTAGCCAGATGCTAGCTGTGACCTATCTCCTCCGATAGCAATTGAGAGAAATATCATTTTTAATTCATACGGTGCAAAATTAACTGGTTGCAAAATCACATCACTGTGACAGCTCACATTTCTCATCTGAACCACAAAATTTGAACCACAGTTGTTCGATATCCCATTATCGAGATATGAACTACTACCTCGCCGAAAGTTTTCAGCGTTCTGTCCTATTCATTCCACATTATAATTAAAATAAAAATGGTTTCCTTGGAGAACTGACATATCAACAACGTGATGTCATAGAAGCGATATCAAATATATATTTTATATCAGCGCTGTCCATTTTATCTTTGACTGCGGGCCAATCATTGGATTCGATGACACGAAGAGTGTATATTACTGCAATTGGGCAGATCTTACCCGGTGGCAGTTATTTATTTATTTCTAACGCGGCATTTTGATTCTAATCAATAAATTTATATTATTTTATGCTTGATAAAATAAATAATATATATTCATTACGAATTTTTTATGTTTAGGTTTCTAGTAAAATGTTTTCATCTTGTAACGGGGTAATTCCGAACAGAATTTTCTATTTTCTCACACCGGACATACTTCGTCAAATATTAATTCTGACACCATAGATTTATTACTCACTGATGTACCTCCGAGAGGTTGATGGAAATTTTGGTGTGAAATATACTGTAACTCGCGCGCCGTTAAAAATTTGGACAGAGCTGTTTTATATTATTCATCTACTGAGAAAAATATGTTATCACTTAGTAATGTAAGTTTAATAGTTAAAATTATCTTTTTTTGTAGTACAGTATGGGTTTTTGAGAATTTCAATCGACCGAGATTGGTTTCTTATATACATCCTGCTTCAATCCGTCGATCAGTTGGAGAGCGACCAATTAGGATAGGTCCACTACAAGAGAGAGAGATTTCTATCATTGGGGAGTACTATACCTACACCTAGAAAGATTTGAGGAGGTACGGATTGAAGTGTCCTCTAAATGTTCGAATGGGTTGATCCTACGTACGTTTAGTTAGGTCGTATCTCAAGGAACCGCGTGTGTAAACCGTCTTGGAACCCCAAATAAAGGATTCTATCTAGGTCGAGAGCAATTCCATGAACGAAATTGTGTTGAGAGCTCACTCTGAACCCTATATTTATAGACCTAGAATTAATAGACTTTCAATGAAATATTTAGTAAAGAAGGTCAGTTGATTTAAAATGATCCTAAACAAGAACCCGCGCCTAATTTTTCAAAATTAAGGAAATGTATGCAGTACGATTAAATCTCAGATTCAAATTAATTTTTGAAAGAGTTTATGCAAACCTTTGCGAAATGGCATACGTTTCACGATCTGACATTTCATAAAGCAATATTACATTCAGGGATAAAAACATAAACTCTCAGGAGTATAATCTACAGTAGGCATTGTTTGAGATCGCGAATTTCATAACTAGAATATATGCAAGGAAATCCTTGTTTTATTAATTTGCTGTTAGTGTTTATCAAGATTATTTACAAACAGCAGAGTGGGAAAAAATGGGGAAATTCGTATTCTCTGGAATATTCCAAGTCATTATAATTGATTTAAGAGCGCTGTTAAAGCTATATTTCCAAGGTGGTGATGAGCACATCACAGAGATTTACACGTGAAACCATTAGTAAGAAAATCATTTAATAGATGTACGGCACGTTCCATTGTTCATCGCAAATATAACATCACTACTCTGTTTTTGTTTTTTGTTTTTGATAAAGGCACGTGTAAGAGTTTTGTCTTTCTTAAAATTACACACAAATTTTCTAGAGCTCAGTATTAATAAGTGTTGACTGTATAATAAATTTAAAATATTTATTTTGATTTCTTAACGACATTTGACATATTATGTATAAGACATTCTTATTACAACTATTAAAATTCCATGAAATGTGACGATACAATGTATGATTAGAAATGTTATAAAATGTAATTTAGAATTATTAAATTGCGTTCCAAAAAAAACAAAACATTCCGCATTTTACTGTCGTCTGTTAATATAATCGTTTTGTGTAAGTATCTAGAAATTAAGTCGTTAAGGTGGGTAATTAATTTTTTTAAATAAAAATGTCACCACTAATCGCTTTCCACACAAACTCTAAAATTCACAAGATGAAAACCTGTTGTTAAAAATGTCTAAGATTCAATAGTTTTTGACAGACCAACAGAAATGTATCGTTCTTGTATTTAAGCCCATCTTTCTCTTTGTGCCTCTCTGTCGCTTATTAATCGAGAACTGTCGATTAGATTGACTCGATTCTTTCTTTAATTCATATATATGTTCCCTGGTAGGGTTTTTCATATATCATGATACGACAGGTGACATCAGAAATAGACAATGACGATAATAGTAAATCAGATAGAATTGAAAAAGTCTCTTCAGTTAGACATACTTGCGAACTCTGCTTAAACGGTTAGAGATGCGTGAAAACAGTTAGGGATGTGTGTCAATATCATACTTCTCAAAGAGTTCTTCAAAAACATTAGCATAAAATTTCTAAGGTTAACCCAAAGTATCTAAGAAAAGTTATTAGAAATAACACGCTGAAAGAGTTCGTAATTTAGTAGGAAACAATTTTTTTTTGTATTTTATAAATAAATTTGCATTTAAATTATGATTGTCTGATCAATAGTTTGTATTTTTGAAGGATGTTTCGGATATCGTTACCGTGTCGCTACAATGCGGCCTCTGAGTGGAGTTTGAGACTGGTCATAAGAACACATGTTCATAATAATAGTAATATATTAAATTAATTTTCAAAGAAGCTATTACAAACTGTGTATGACCACATGTAGAATAACACACTAATTTACTCTTCGAAAGCAAGCAAGAGACCATCCCATCAATTCCAATCAAGTACCATAAGGCAGAGGCGGATTGAAAATTTCGGTACACTCCTTAGAAAAGAATAAAAAGTTAGCTACTTGTTGTAATATAAATAACTACATGTTACTTATAGTAATTTCTACACTTTGCACATATGATGACGTAAAATGCCCCAGGAGAAGAGTACTGTATCCTGTATAAGGAAACCGTTTACGTGCTGTTTTCGTCTACCCTAAATTATAGCAAGGAATTAAACAATAACAAGGCAAAAACTTCTGTGTGGGCGCTAGTGCAAAATAAATGGGTAGTACATTTTTATTTCCATAGCGACATTTTCGGAGAAGCACCAATTACTTGTCGTATTCGGTCGACACCCAACGGACAGCAGGATATACTCGTTATTCTCCCTCAAGAAATTCCCTGTTGTCCTACGAACTCATCCATAGTAATAATTTGCTCGAACTGAAAGGAAGTTCTTCGTGGGGACTGGCTTTGATATTTCTCGTATTTTCCTGGTAAGGTGTTTACTTCCGTTGCGACGTTTCAGTGTGAAGGTAGCGTGACTATTCTTCTTCTCTTGAGGTAGTGTTTCCGCAAGTAGGACTAAATCACTAAAATATCTGAAATCGGCATAAATAAACAGAGTAACATGTACTTACTGTAATTCCAACTTGAAAAATATACCTCACTGGCTATTTAAATGAAATAATTGCAATTATAATTGATGGTGGAATACATTGCGTTTTATGGAGAAAACATTTATTTACAAAATAAACCCAACTTTTAAATCACGAAAGTGATGGAAGATAACTTTTATTTGTAGTAAATTTATCGTAGTAAATTTTTCACCACTTTTATCTCTAGGTCGCCGGACATCTGAGAAAGCGATTTAACTTTTTCCGAAACGAGATTCACAAATCACGAAACCGTTGCGCTCGACCGCCATGTTTCACATTCTCTTGTACATCACAAACGAGTCAAGCGAGTTCCTGAATATTGTTTGTGCTATCATATTAACTGGTAGATACAAATTAAATCATGTTTTCATCATTGTTTTTCGTATTGTTGTGTTTTATGACAATTAGAATAAAAATAAAGGAAACATTTATACATCTCAGTAATGTCACTGCTTTGTAATGCTGACCCCACTTTAAGGTAGTATGCGCTTGTCAAACACTTAACCACTTATGAAATTTTCAATAATTTTATGTATTGTTTTTAATAATAAATTTTTATAATAATTTTTTATAATTTTTTCAGAAACTTTTATTGTAATTATTGTCTAAAAAGCATTTAGAAGGTATCTAGAATCACACGCAGGGCAATAAACTAAATTATATTCCGGGAGTAAGCAAGGGACCATCCCACAAATTCCGATCAATTCCTAATGACAGAGGTGGACTCAATATTTAAGCTCTCCTTATACAAGAATAATTATATTTCGCTACGTGTTATGTGAATCGAATACCAACAAATTTTATATTAAAAATAGTTTTTATTGCAATACTTCCTGAATTGTTATTTACCAAAAACTGGGAATCATTTATACTGTTTAAATTAAAACAATGTATTTAAGGAATGATTTATAGTTCTATAGTTGTGTGACAGTTTCCGTTGACAATCTTTCTTAAGTGTTCGGAAAGTCAAGGCAAATTTCATATTGTTTTTTTCTTTATTAAATTTAAGACATGTACGTCAGTTTTTATATGGATTCCACTTGAAATTACACCAGAGTCTGTTTGAAAACTGTCCCTTCAGAGGGTTTATCCAAATAATTTGAAGATAATTTTATTCAAATATTAGCCCCCACCACAAAGTTCAAATTTTATTAGATGAATTATGGATAATAATATATTTTTTGATTTAAAAAAAGTAAGGACATTTAAAAACAGACGTAAGGATGATCATTCTGCCTTATGCTCGCTAGAAAAATAATTTAACGGACAGAACATCGAAATCGTTTTTCAATGATGGAAAACTTCCTTAAACTTGTTTCAACACCCCTAGTAATATGCAAAGATGGCAGGAAGCATGATTAAATAACTATAAGAAAAGTTAAGAAATTTACCAAGTAATTAAATTTGGAGTTTTTTCATGACGTTACGGGCTATTTCTGTGGTCGTAAATTTTAAAAAGAAAGACATTACACACAAAAGAAACCCAAAATTGTAAACTGTATTGCAGAAGAATATCCTCAATCGAAATAGTTTTCTTGTTGGAAACTATATCAAAGTAAAGGGAACATTTTTTGAGAGCATTATGCCGTATTCTACAGTTATTTCATTGCAATTGTTTGATACAGAAGTCAAAACTTAGAGTAAAAATTCAATACAATATGTTGGAAATCACTTCCAATTTAAAATTTAAGACAATTTTAAAGTTACTGTTTTATATGGTTTTATATGGATGAGGCTATACTATGAAGAATGNTCAATTTAAAATTTAAGACAATTTTAAAGTTACTGTTTTATATGGTTTTATATGGATGAGGCTATACTATGAAGAATGAAAAACAAATTTCATTATAATGGTTTCTACAAATGAAATGTTAGTATATTACCTTGCATATTTAAAACCCACTTAATAAATGATCAGTGGACGTTTTTACCAATATACAATAGTAACCCAACCAAATTTTCCCTGGTGTTTCAATTAGTTTCTTTCCTTTTGCTTCAAACAATTTCACATAGATTTATAAAAAAGTCGTCACCACAAAAAACTTTGTTGAAGTTATCGCTCAATATGCTCCATTTACTGACAAAGGGGCCTGACGAAATACTTGTAAATTTCTGTTCGCGAATGATCGGTAAAATAAATTAAACTATTTCATAGCCCTCTCTTAACCGTTTCACACAATTTCACCGGGTTTTGAGCGGATGCATCAAATGGTATAGGATTGTATACCGTAAAAAGCAAACTCGAAAAGATTTCCCGAATAAATATTAATAGTAGTCACTAAGCGACTACTTTCTGTAAAACAAACCAAGACAAAGTAATATTCGTTACAAACTCTTGATGCAGAAAGAGACGAATAGCGCGGGATGTGTATTGAATTCATGGTGAACATTGGCGGTAGATTTAAATTAAGGTAAATTCGAAAGTACTGCCAACTTAGCTCGGTGTACACTTATCATTACTCTTATGGACTCTCTCTCATGGATATGTGTGTGTGTCCACAGGAGGTTAAAAGTAACCTGTAATCTAAAATTAGTTTACAAAAGTAATCTTAAAGACTAAATAGGTTAAACTACTTAGAGAACGGTAAATCTACAGGAAGTAAAGTATAACCAATCATGAGATTAAGTACTTCCACCTTTTTATTTATTTTTTAATCGTTTAAAATTAATGGTCACACCACTAAAAAATCGAAGTAAAAAATAATACAATAAAGACTGATATACTTTATAAATGAATGTAATACATAATACATAAAATATAAATACCGATAAAATTAGTTAGTTATGTGAATACTCGAGACAAAAATCTAGATAAGTCAAAAGAAAACATTATAATTGTTACTGGAAATGTATTCATTTACATATAATATACATTAAGTCATATGACTTTATTCAGAAAAAAACACATCAACTGGAGCGCACTGTGTTTATTATAGAATTATTCAGAAGTAGTAATAAATTAAATTATAGTAGTAGCAGTAAATTAGTTTATTATCCTCAACGTGGTCTTTGCAGTTTGGAACTACTCTCTCTGACAATAAATCATTTTTCAATCATTTTTCTTTCTTCTTTTTCGCTTTCTTTGGCCACCTTCCCTCCAACATTGCCATTACGGGGTTTCTTGGTTAGATGTCAGTTGTATTTAATTTATTAATTTTTTTATTTCTTACCATGGTAACTGGCTTGATGTTGATATATATATATATA
>NNCF01126294.1:50334-80887 GCA_002313205.1 Laupala kohalensis
AGCTGTGGCGTATGAAAAGTTTTCACCCCCTGCGGCTATCAACCGCCCTCTGCAGTTGTAGTACTCGGATGCAGCAATCTGGATCGTATCTAGACGCTGTTCCTCCTATCTCAATTTCACGATGTTTCTAGTGAGTAAACTCAAAACTATAACTGAGCCTCACTAGTACTCGTCGTTCCGTGGTCCTCGCTGGCCGAACGAGATACGCATTAATAGTATTCACAAAGCGACTCTCGCACAAATATATACATATTACTATGAATATTGTGTATAATATACCTGTAAACAAATAAATATATTTTATTTACGTTGTAGTGATTAAGATCATTAGCTGGCAAAATGAGAAGCGCATGGCTGACAGACCCTGTCGCCGTTGCCTGCGCGTCAGAGTGGAATCGCTGGATCCATGTGGAGGGGCTTCAGCCAGGATGGGCGCATTATGCAAGAGAGCTAAGGTGGGCGAAACGTTTTAACAGATTCGAGGAATCCTTTCATTGCGTCGGGAAAAAAAAGTGTGGTATCCGGAACCTGACGTAGGCGTAATCTCTAGATGAGAAAAGAACCACGCATTATGGTATAAACACCGAAGGACTTTCCAGCAATTATGGATAATCATGCAAATTCTGATGGTATCAACTTTTTGTTTTATGATTTATCGCAGATTTTAACTTATCTTTTGGTTTGCAAACCGCCGACACGTCTCCCCAACGTCATACGCAAGAGTTTTGGTAGAATGCATAAGATATGGTTGCATGGACATGGATGCAGAAAATATGGGTGCTGACGGAGGTCCAGGGCGATCGGATCCCCTTGTTCCCTGACCAAATTATTCCAAAAAATAAAACATTACCGTGCTTAAAGTTAAGTAAAGGACGTTTGATTTATTGCAAAGTGCAGTTGACACTGAGTTTACGATAATACAATCATTTTGAATAAAAACAAATATCAGTATCTTTCAGAGATTAATTCATGGATACTTCAGACCTTGTTCCTCTTGTTCCCCTCCCCTTCTTGTTCGCAATACGTGTCCTTTGAAGTGTGATTAAAGTGATCCTAAGCATATGTCTAAACAAGAAGGAAAACATGTGTAACACACAGAAAAAAAACTCCTCTTCCTTGAACTTGAATTAATCGAAACTTGAATTACTATGAAGAATGGCTCTCTGCTATTGAATTTTGGAAGAAGGATACCAATTGTTTCAAGGACGCAAATAAATTAGACAGAAATAACTAATATTTAAAAAGTATTATTGTCGTTCTTTTTAAAAGGAACATGTTACATTAGATAAGGTCTGTGGAAATTTTTTTAAAAAGACAGCTTGTCTATTGAAAATGAAACATCTACATTTACAAAAAGGATTAGTACAATAAATAATAATGAGTTTCCCTAGCGACCCATTATTTGGAATTTAATCGATTGGACTAAGAAAGTCTAACTTCCAGCTAAAAAATATTTTTTATAATTTTCTGATTTTTGTTTTTGGATCAACTTTTCACTTCTTAATTTTAGTGAACATTATTTATTATTTTTAGTACAGTAGTTTTTGTAAATAATCTTGCTTAAAGTAAAGTTTTTTTACGTTTATTTTATTTTATGCTCTCTAGTAATAGAATATATTTATTTGTCAAATGAACACAATCTCGAATGTTTCACCGTTTGTCATTATTTACAGGTCACCCCTTTCTCACCTTGCCCCAAGGGGTGTCAAGGTTTATCTGCACCGTTCTTGAAGTCAGATAGTCAGTCATCTGTGTACCAAGTTTGGTTGAAATTACTCCAGTCATTCTCGAATTTTTGTATTTTTGTAGGACTGATAATTTTACTCATAACATATATACCCCAATTTCACTCCGTTTATGGTTAGGTTTTCGTACAATGGTACAAAAATCATATATTATCATACATACCATCTATATTTGTAAAGTTTCAGCTCGACTGGAAACTTTAATGTGGTCGAAAAATCAATTACCAATTTTTAAACGTTAATGCTCACACCCATTTCACCCCCTTAAGGGTAGATTCTCATATACTGGTTCGAGAATCATCTATTGTCATGCAAATCACACATAGCTGTAAAATTTCTGCTTGATCGGAAAATCAGAAAAGGCCGAAATATCAATTAACGTACTAAAGAAAGAAGCAATTTAAAAGAATGGAAAGAGAGGAAAGAGGAAAAGACGTAACGAATACTGCATTTTCTCTTCGCCTCTACTCAGCCGGAAGGGTTAACATGCTTAACTCTGCTAAGCGTCGCCGTTATAAAGACGTTGAAAGAAGTAAATTATCCCAATTAAGAGAACTCTCTTACGACACTGTTAATTGCAAGATAACTACGTATCAACGATAACATTAAATAAGAATAATTACACGGTTATTATTCATTGAAAAATATAATTTTTAATCAACATGTTTCAGAATGCATGAATGTAATGCTTGTTTTAACTTCATTTATAAACATTACCGCAAATATAGTAATATTGACTTCTGTAGTTTTTGTAAATTGTCACAAATCTTAAATGGAGAGAAAAAAATGTTTCAAAATATTCATAAAATATTTTTTAAATAATATGTTTTGTAACTTGAGAAATTGATTGGAAAGGCATATTTGAGGCAATTGAAAAAACTAGTATATTTCCATTAAATCAGCAATCAGTTGAGGAAAAAGTAATATAATCGTACACAGAGATCAATTAAAACTACATATAGGCAATACATCAAGAACACGTGGAGAGTATTTGTTTCGTCCGTCGGTCTCAATTAATATTAATTAAATTCAGGAGATTCTATTTTCCTGATTCATATGATGTTACACCTGGTATGAGTACATTTTGCAAACTCATTTAACTGATTTATGCTTCATGAAACAAAGGATCTTATAGCTATGTGTTGAAATACCGCCGTATTCCTAGACAACACCGGACGTAAATATTTCTCTTTCCACATTCCTTCCTCAGAAAAAAAGCGTTTTATTGCGTTCCAGCTGAGTTCATAAGACTACACACACTTCTAGAATTATTTCGCTAATATTCCTTCTTGATCTGCGGGATGATTCAACGGGACGACTCAAAAACTAGGAAAAGGCAGAGGGATACTTGCCAGTAGTTATACGATATCGTTATAGTTAAAGTTACGATAGTAGTACAATTTAAACTTAATACATTTATGGTATTATGGTATCTTTTTAATAATGGTACTAAAGTAAAGCAAAAAATATTCATTTCCTCCCAGAATGAGTATCGTTTATTTGATGAAAGATGCTGATAATTTGATGAATAGTCTTCACAAAAATGAATATTTGTATTTTATGTAGTAGAATAAAACCATACAATATTATATTGCTTCTTTTCGCAAGATTATCAAAAGTTTTTTGTCTTTTTTCTTTTTGCTGTTTCAATTTAAATGAGTTATCTTCAGAGTATTTAGGATAACAACTTTCTGCGTCTAATCTTTTCACGCATATAAAAAAACAATTATTTTCAACTTACCTTCCAACATATATTATTAAAACGATTATACGGAGACATCATGATATGTATGATATTCAATATAAAATTTTAAAAAAATATTAAATTTAAAACATAATGTTGGTAGCAAAATGATGTTCTAATATCCCTGCCTAGAACACGACGACTGAGGTTTTTCATTATGTTTTTATTTTATTAACGTAGAACAACATTTTTATTAACATAGAAATAACCTATTCTTTTTAGCACATCTGTGTATCATGCTTCGTTTAAGCCACATTGAGAAATTGATCCAGCTTACAGTGTTATTCAAATATGCTATTTGTAAATGTGATCAAATTGTAGTTGTTACTGCAGTTATGTTACTTTTACATACTGCAACCGCCGTGAATCACGTTCTTTTGTTGCATAACGCACAGTCACAGGAAACAAGTTATTTACCAATAATTGATCATTTAAACAATTTATCTAAAAGGCAAATTTTGTACGATATGGCTTTGAAGAACTGCCCGTAAACCCATTCGTAATAAGACGTATGAAACATTCTCATGTATTGTTTTATTAAAGACTTAACTACGTTTGCGTATATTGAACGACCACACATCAAACTGAATTTGGTATTTTACTTGATCATCACTTTGAGTAATCCTATTATTAAAATCGACGGTTGTTTTTCATCTAAACTACTTTATGCACCTATTCACCTTAGAGAATATTATGCAATACATTGACCATCCCCGCCTGGGTTTTTCTCCGGTTTTCTTTGGAGTAGAGGCGAATTTTTTTAAATACATGCTCTGTGGGCTCTATTGAAAAAATAAATTTCGAAATTAGAGTTCTTTTAATGGTTAGCATGTACAAACAATATTTTTCGAATAATCTATCGTTTATATTGTAAAAAAACGTTTTGTTTTATTAAAGACACTTAAGTCATACCCATGTTGTGAGTGCTATGAATCATTTGACCGTGTGGTCAACTAACATACACAGTCAGGAAATTTGTCGACAAACACGGTGGTGTTTTTGTGTGTTTTGTCATCAGTAAACTAAGAAAAATTCTTCTGAGAGGAGGAAGTGACATATCCTGGAATCTTTTTCTCAAAACATTTAACACATGGTCTCGCGAAAAGTCTTAAATTTGTTACTAGAAATGTTCCATTCTTTATTTAGTTTTATTTGGCTACATTGTACTAGACATAAATCAAAGGTTGCTCTGTAATCTGACAATTTGAACGAACAGAATAAATTCTTTCACAATACGTGAGGTAATTGCCCATACACAAATATTTCCATCTTAACTTTCTTGTTGTTTTTCATATTATTGTAAACACAAGAATGAACGTAGGATAAATATACCGTAACAATATTATCGTAATTCAGTCATTTTAATTACCATTCCAACTTTCATTTTTAAAGGGTACATGCATGCTTATATAAAAAAATAATTTAATTATACCAGGTAATGATGTATCTGCTATTTCTTATTGTATTTCCCACTGAAAGAAGTATAATACTATTATAGTAACTGATTATAGACATATAGACATTCTGTTGTACGTGCGTAGTACATTGGGTGTAGGGGACGTTATCACAACAGTAGAAAATAAAACACTGAATGTCTCGAAATAAAAATTATTTTGCTCGAGGAAACTTTTCAAGAGTGAAAAGGTTTTACACTACCTTTTATTATGTGTCGAAGTATTTTACATCAAAATATGTCTGATTTTTAAATGAATTTAACTAAGGGGAAATATAAAAAAAATCCTTTGAAAGATTATAATTGACGAATAATTACAATTATATTTCATTAATCGTGTTCTTGTAAATCATAGTTGATTCCAAGTCAACCGTTTTCAATAATATATTCCATCTTTTATGAGACTGAAATATTTTTATGACGTGATCTGAAAGTTGGTGTTGCTAAATGTTTAATGTACCTCCCGGAAACGTTCTCTCCATTCAGCATCTTTTATTGTACGAAATCCTTCCAAACTGGTCCCTCTTACATAAAAACAGTCCATATTATTACTGAATTGCTGATTCATAACCTCAGTCGCAACTTTCCCTCAGTCGTTCTTCTACTTTACCATGTACGTAATGTATGTTACTGTTAAAATTTTAGATCCCCAGGTTTACGAGGTCCCTGATATCGAAAATGTGGATTTTATCATGTAGTTGTACTTCGTGGATTCACATCTGTATTTTTATGTATTTAGAATGATTCACTTCTATCTTCAAATTTACCTGAAAGGGAAGACTTCGAACTGAATTTGAGCAAATATGTATAATGATTTTGCACCACTAGTGTTGAATTGAAGGCACTCTGACTGATGGTACACGATGCACTCGCCCGTGTGCCCGGAAAGAGTTATGATGTGCTTTCACGAGGCCTATAAACTAGTCAATAGTTTGTTTCCAATGACTGGAAGACAATAGGTGGCTTCGTGTGGACACGACTGGCTTGATTTTAGAAGTCAATGATCTTCACACGTGACCAGGCTAATGAGTTGTACTGTGGAGAAGACTGAAGCCAACCATTGGCGTCCAATACCTCTTCCCTGCCTCTCCTACCACCTCTTCAAGCAGTATCACTTGAGAACTGATGACGTGTTACAGTTACAACGGCTGCACAGGTCGCGCTAATGGGCTGCATCGTGTAGACGGACCAAGGCCAATGCGAGAAACCAACTATTGTCTTCCATTCATTGGAAGCCAATTGTTGACTTGTTTATTGGCATTGTCAAAATGCGTCTTTAAAGCTGACATTCATTGTGCTACAAAATTGTCTTGAGATAGATGAAGCACTAAATGATATATTCTCTACGGTGACATGTTTCATTCAGTAGATTGCTTCCCGTGCAGCACTACGAATGTGTGATCTTTCTAAATGTATTCCTCCGAACGATTCAACTCCAGCTCTACACGCGAACGATATATTCATACTACAATAGATAAGACAATTTCGTTATAAATATTTTCCAGCAACGTGAACTAAGCAGAGGTTTTAATACTTTATAATTAAAATTTTCTCACTTGGTTCAGTCACCGAGTTGCTGAATAAAGATCTATTCTGGAGTTAAATATTACAGAAGTACTATGTTAAGGATTAGGTCAGAATACAAAAGAAAAAAAATCTGCGCATAACTCGCCAACGTTTCGGATATATTCTATCCATCCTTAGGGTTAATATTTTAAAAAAATCTGCATAACTCATCCGCATCCACATCTCCAACTATTACACCTCCACACCAAGCACATCGTGCTCACTTAATACATCAAAAGGATGGAGTGAGCATCACCAACACTTAATACTTCACAAGTCACACTGTTGCCAACCCATATTCTCTAATTATACTTACAAATTACTATTTGCGAATATTTGAGAAAATTATAATGTAGTATTTTTTCTCTTTTGTATCCTGGCCTAATCCTCAAGATAGTACTCCAGTAATATCAGGTGGTCGAGAATTATATGACGTTAACTATTACTTCTGTTAAGCGAGTAATTTTTTATTATCTCGATCGAGAAATAAAACAGAGTTTGTCAATTCCTCGCAAGGTTTGCATTTTGTCTTCAGTATTATTTTGTTTAGTAACAGACCATAAGGCATTTTGAATGTTTACGCAGCGTGAATATAAACCCCAAAAAAAGAAAGATCGAAAGATCCGAGGTTAAAAGCATTTAATGCACTATTGCACAGCGTTAAAGAATTTACTGACTTAAATTAAAGAAGTTAATGAGATCTTCAATCTATCAATAAATATTGTTCCCCATATCACTGCGGATGATGTAAGCGATGTTAATTCCTCTCGTACGCCATTGACGTAGTGCTTTAGTCACCGATTTAAAGATTTTTTTATGCATATTCTTTTTTGATCCTTTTTATTTATAATAGTTTATTTCTAACTTTACTCAAACTTGGCGCGGTTGTGCACATTCTGGCCCATCGTGTCCCGGGGTTTGTTCCAGTTTTCCTTCGAGCAGTGGCGGATTTTCCTTGGACGGAAATGTTATTAATATATTTGTTAATATTAATCACGTATTTTTACCGCACATAGTATCTACGATACATTTTGGAATAATAAATGGAAAACAGTACTTATTTATTAAATCATTTTTTAAATTAATATTTAATCCATCACTATCCATGGATCGGAATTGAGGGGATGGTCCTTTGCTTGTTTCCGGAGAGTAACTTGATTTATTATCCCCCATGAGGTCATACGCAGTTGGAACGGCTTTTTTGACCATAAAGTTTATTTATTTAAGATTGTAATTGTGTTACATAATTCTTGTTATAGAAAAATAACAATTTCTCTAAAATATATTTTTGATTTTCAAATAAATTATCAGTTAATAAAAGTATATGTTAACACATTTCTAAAGTATTAATTCATCGGAAGTACCTTCATTTAAGGTCTGAGATAAGCCAGAATAATTTGCCAAATAAAAATAAAATTCTTGAATGTTTCCTGCCGCACAATAAGCTGGGAATGAAAGACAGGGTGTTGCTTAGTCAAGTAACTGCTGCTTTATACACTATCATTCATGTTTCTAGTCTCAGAAGAATTGTAGAGTTTATTCTGTCTTCCATTTGAATTTGTGAGGAAGTGACTCGGTCTGGACGTGTAATTGGTGTTATATCACTTCTCTGTAGGATTGTGACCGTCAGTAAATTCGACACGTGCCTGGGAACCGAATTCAAATAAATACAGAGGTGCATAGTGATTAGAATAGTGGAACATTTAGTAGCGGAGTGCATTCTCAAAGCACTTCTTTTAATATACGAGTTGGGCGAAGTGAAAATATTAATTACGTATCATTACATACATTTTTTTTAAACTTCGAGTTGACGTTACATAATCACTCATCAAAATCATTAACTATCTGAACAATTAATCAAATCATAATTATGGAAGTGTTGAGGTTAATAATTTCATACTATATTTTTACACCACATTTCTATCATAGTACGCTATGTGATAATTTTCAGTCAGGTTAAAACGGCGAATGGAACCGGGACTCTTCTTTGATCGCGCGGATGTTAACCAATACACCAACCTTTCACCTTCCACAACTATACACCATTTCACCACAGACCTATTTTTTCCACTATAATAAGGATTCCAGGTTCATCGCCATTTTCACCTGACTAAAAATTATCACATATCTTGCCCATGTGTAGGGTATGCGGAATAAATATAGGCGTAGTAACTGTATTGCAGTTCAATAGTTCATAGAATAATTTTTCTTCCGCGAAAGTGTTTCCTTATTGTTCATCAAATTACGCGATTAAGGTGACTTGACAATAAAATACAATCTAAAGAGAACACTAAATGTTTTAAACTAGTTGGTTTTAAACCATTCGTATTTCAATCGTTCATGGCTCCCTTCTTTTAGCCTTGGCCGTGCACTTCCCTTACTTTATGTGCTGAGCGAACACGCCAGAAAATTTCAGATCCTGTTGCGTTACCTTGCAGTTGTTTATATAACAACACGTCTCATTCAATTCCACCATGACAATGAACAATCATGAGTCAGACCATCAGTTCTGCTAAATTAGACCAGTCAACGATGGGGTTATAGAGGACATGGAAGATGGTGTAAATCTTCAAAAAAATAAATCAAATACTTCGTTTTCGGAAAGGGAAGGTGAAAGATGAACAAATAACCGAACATCTTTTAGTGCTCTTAATTAACGATGCTTCATTTATGTGATTGACTCCGTCTGGCTATTCATAGAAAAAGGAACTATTCTCGCACATTTGCGCAGTAATGAATATGATGATGGTGTATTCCGCGAATTTGCTAATATTCGATATCAGCTTTTGTGAAGTGTTTTATTATTCAATTGATTATCTTTTATGCGCCTCTTTGAGACATTTACTTATTTAACGATTCCAACTTCTCTTACAATTTTACTTCCAATTCCATGAAAAAAAATTTTATCTTTGTAGGGAAGACGCATCTGATTATATTTCTTTGGTAAAATAATTGAAAAGTTTCAAGAGATCGGTTTTTATTTACTAACAATTGAAAACCGTTATGAGCGTTTTGCGAAATATCACAAAATTAATAGAAAACAATTGTTGATGAAACTGATTTTTTATTAAACGACATTTTAAATTCTTTTACAAGCCACGTTTTTAAATATGTTCCAAGAAAAATTGTACACTCAATGCAAATCTTAAAATTCTTTTTATACTGAGCTTGTTATTTTTGTTGAATATTAAATGTGATTGAAATAACGAAGTGAGGAAGGAATTCTTTTTTATGAATTCTCTCTTGGAACATATCGCTTAAGTATAAACAGGGAAATTAAAAGTCCTTAGTTTTAATTGCTACTCTACTATTTAATTAATTCAAAAATTTCTTTAATATTTGTCATGGAGTTAAAAAGAGTTAATTTATGTTTTCATTTTATCATCAGTGAAAATAAGAATCTTTCGTTCTTAAAAAAGTTCATACTTATCAACACTGCAATATTAGGAATGTTCTGGGCTGCATCATTCTCCTTCCTATGATTGATTATTATTTCATAATTATACGTTATTAATGTTTCAGACACACTATTTTAATGTAAAATATATCATATTAAATATTTCTGGTGTACTCGGCACTTGCACATTCGTACAATTTAATTATTACGCGACCAATACACCTTGAATCCTGTCTCACGACTACATCTAATAATACACAGCGATGAAAGCAGCCACTTCTTAGCGTGTTCTTGAAGACTACTATTTTGCTAGTGTAATCATATCTCATTAAAAGTTTGAACTTTCTTTTTGAAGCCATTTTCTTCAGATACATATTACGTTTATAGCTCGTATTTCCACGGTTTTAAATTGTAATGAGATGGAAACACATCCGAGGGATGGAAACTTCCACATTCTATTCGAATACATAAAAATGCAAACCCTTTGAACCTTCACTTTAGTTGAGATTTATTGAAGTATCTAATACGCGCATTTCAAATATTTGCTTTCCATAGTGAGAACGAATCAGATCTCACTACGTGTGCTCAACACATATTTTCATCAACAACTCATTATTTTCTGATTTGAAATATAATTAATACAACAACTCAACTAGGATGCTGATGTTAAAATTTATGCATCGAAACCCTAAAAGAACAAACCCTATCTCACACTTTTGGGTTCTCCTTCCAATGATTGAATATTATTTCATAATTAGACGTTATTAATATTTTAGACACACTATTTTAATGTGAAATATATCATGTTAAGTATGGATTTTTAATCTTTTCTTGTCCCTATGTTTAAAAACTTTTCATTTTCTTTTAATAAATATGAGTCTCATTTTGTCTTTTGGATGATACAAGGTCTCATACATTTCTGAAAGAATATACTTCTTATGATATGTTTATTAGAATAACTCATACAAATACATTTAGACTGCCACATGTATTAAGTCAACGTTCAAAATGGCAATATTAGAAATCAGAATCAAAACTATCCACGTCTTGAATGACACAAAGTTTTTAAATTTTGTTTTTTTAACAAAATCTTCCTCTGGAGATATTTTTCTAATTCATTGTAGAATTCTTTAAATTGCTTCTTTAATACGGGATCGTATCAAGATATTGTAGATAAACATTGACATACATTTTCTTTGGTTGACAAAAACGACTCTTGAGTTTTAAACCACTATAAACATCTTTGAGAAAACATACTTTCTTCACAACCATTTTCAGAGAGCATAGTGAGATAAAAATAAATAAATAGCGTTATTTTTGGTACATTCTATTCAATTCGCACCTGTTGAGAGAAGCAACTATTGACTGGATTGAAATACCGCACGTGGTTTGTGATAAATCATTCACTTTTCGTGATACCAATTTAATTTCTCAGAAATCTCACGCGAGATTATTCATCTGAGATTGGATGGACGCAAGAATACATAAAGCGTTAATTGTACTGAGTAAAACTGTGTACTCGTTTTTTGCAATGTTTCACTATATGTCCTGGTTGTTGACAAGCACAGCATAACGGCTGGGACTCTCATACACGTGTGATGGGACGCTCTCATTCGGAGATCCATGCATCATAGGGGATGCGAGAGAACAAGTTCTCCATGAAAGTGTGCATGAGAGCCATGAGTTTACGTTTGAGGTCTGGCTTCATCTCCTTTAACAACTCCTGTGCGTGTGTGTTGATGAACAGGTTTAGGGCAGCCTCTACAAAACAAAACACAAGTTGAGATTGTTCTCTGGAATTTGGTTTTCCACTGAAATCAGAGAAATATTCCTACATCGTGACAATTTTCATAGTCTTTTTTTCTATGTATATATCTCGTAACCTTCCTTTGCTATCCTTTAATATAAAAGTAGTTAACATTGCTCAGGGTGACATCAGAGAATCAATGATTTTGAGTTAAATGGGCTGCGGATTTTTGTTGGTAATTTTCGAAATACTATGACACTTGGTTCAGATGTACGAATCGTAAAATTTTCAAAGTATATCTATGAATACATTTTTCAACTCTATATGAAAGATATCTTTACCATTACTGATACGAAAACTATAAATTGGTATGCAATTATTAAATACAAATTTTTTGTATACACAACATTTTAAGAAATCACAATTAGATAAGTATGCAAATACCACAAGACGACAAACAGTTTACATGCATTCTCAAGAAATGAAATATATTTTTTATTCGGTTTTGGAAGTTCAGTATAATAAGTTAGTTCTGAATACGATGGTTCTGATACGTCGTTTTTTAATGTATGCAATGTTCAATCCGTCTCTACCTTAAATGCTCCAGATCGGAATTGATAGGATAGTCCCTTGCTTGCTGTAAATTAGTTTATTGTCCTCCACGTGGTCATATGCAATTTGTTACTGCTGTTTTGACAATAAGTTTGTTATTTATTATTAAGAATATACTTACGCAGTACTGTATTCCCGTTATGAAGATTTTCGATGCCCATACGAATATCCTTGACGCTGAAATCCATTTTGAGATCATCAACCTGCAAGTGCGGTCGCAAATCTCTGCCCTGGATGGCGTGAGCTCGGAAGTAAACCTTTGCTCTCACCCCCTCTGCAACAGCCATAAGAAAATGTGGTGTGGTACACACATCACTCATCCAAACATTCATTTGCACCAGCTATTTTGCAAATAAATAAATAAATAAATAAATGATATCCACTAAAAGGGTATTTTTTTCAGGAAAATGTAATTTTATTAATAATATGCTACAACACGAAAGTATTACATGAATTAATGTGTTAATAGTTAATTATGAATTCTAGCGTAAAATATAAGCGTGTGTTGCGATCCAAAATAGCATTTTGTGAATAATGATTCTACTCATTTATTCATACAATTTGTAAATAGAATATTCTAAATTGCTTCTATTAATTCCTGTACCTTTTTGATTTTATTAAGTATTATATTATTTTCTGTACCGCATATGTAAAGGGTATCGCTTGATTTTTCAATTAATTTGAACTAGACTTCAGAATTTGTTCCATGCAAAGTTGATGCATTTGTACAAAGTTGAAAAATTATTTACCGCATTGTTTTGTAGCAGTTCTTATAAAAATAAACAAAATTGTTAAATTACAATATTAGCTCTGGTAGAGTTTTTATCAACTGGATAATAAATTCAAATAAAAGAAGACATGTTTTTAAAGAGCATTTCGTGTTAATGAGAGCATTAGAAATAGAAAATTATCCTCGACGATTCGCATTATTTCTCTACAACTCCTTTGAATATACTATTGTTTGGATTTAGTGTGTTTTAACTAAATAGAGAACGATAGCATACTTGATGAGATAATTTTACATTACATGTTATTTTCACTGATTTTTTTTAAAAAAAAGTAGTGAATGAAAATTGGCTTTGAGTAACTTGACTTGGACATCCTAAAAAATTGAAGAATTTCACCTTACAAGTTGTCAGTGTCGTTGAAAATTATACTTCTTTTTGAAACAATGAGAATATTTATTTCTAAACATACGGCCAATTTATCTAGCTTCAGTTTGTTTCAAAGATATAAAAAACATAGTATTTTTAGTAGACATTGCAATAAAACTTTGTTGACTATTATTCAAATATATACTACCTAAATGTAACGTTTGATACATACTACCGGAATTAATAAAAGTTTTTATTTGACAACTTAATTCGAATGATCTGAAGAAATGTGGTTTCCTTAACTTTTGTAGTTGACATTAGGATAGAAACTGCACTAGTCTCATCTGCGGGTTGTTATTGGCTTCCCCCAAACGATTTGATGTTACCTTGGTAACGTAAGGATAACAGCGATGTGACAATTTATTTTATGTTTATTATTATTCAGGAATACTATTTCAGGGATTTTTAAAAATTTACCTTGTAAAACCTTTTTCAAATATTTTTTCAGCGCTCTGATACTCTATATAAAAAAAACTGTTGAAAAAAAAGATTGATTATTGAAACCATGAAAATGATTAAATCCGTAATTACCGTTTTAACACCCGAAAATTATTATTGTAGGAAATTAACGCGAATAAATTAATTAATAAATTTCTTCGTTTAAAATATTTACAATAATAAATCAAATGAAAAATAATGTTACACATATTCTTACCATACACTCCCCAATAATCCCCGCCACCTGAAGCTTGCATCATGAGCAATTGTCCGCTGCTACGGTACTTCGCTCTAGCGGAGATGCGAGGAACAAAGAAACTCAGCTGGAACTGTAGAGTCTCCAAATCGGACCTAGAGGGCAGAAAGATCGTTTCATAAAAAGGTGTATTACTCAAAAGAATCACATAAATTAATAAAACAGTGATACATTTTGGAAATTTTTATTTTATTTTATTTACGATATTTTAAATAGTAATAAATATATCTTTACGTCTTCTTAAAATTCAACCTCTATATTGGGTCATAATCTGATGAAACTCTTTTTAGTACTGAAATATTTGAGACCTCAAATTACATAGATAAATGGGCATAAAATTTTAATTAAACGCATTATCTCTGTCTTCTCGTTGACAATTGGAGAAGAAGAATATCAGATTTTGCCAAAATCAATCCTTGGCACCAAAAGTATTACGAGAAAGTTTTTTTCATTTTCGTTGGAAATTTAGAATTCAAATCAAGCATGTACCAATTTCCTTCAATTTTTTTCTCATGAATTAATTCCCAGACAATTTTGTTATTATGCTATATACCAGGTTATTTTTCAGAAATGAACAAAAAACTATATTGGTATGGGTCGTGAGGCGAACACTCATCACAAATTATGTCTCGTTTTGATTTGGATTACTTATGATTATACACCGCGGACAAGTAATCTACGCTCATTGAAAACATTATTGAAGGAGCTGGTTGTGGTAACACATTTTGCTTGTCATTGACCTACTGATTGTGATCTAAAAGCAAGTCGCCATCAACTTTTCATAATTACACAGCGGAGCACACTAGCGATTGAAACCAATTAATCATCTATTAAAATCTAAATTCAATGTTCCCTCTTTGCAATTAAGAATTTGCTCCCGTTTAGCGTCCTGCTTTCAGCATATGATTGGAGATGTTTTATTTTAATATCTTAATTAAAAAATTACTATTATTAAACTCAACAGGGTAATTCAGGTCGTTTTATCATGGTGACTGATTCGATAATTAATATTAAGATACACTAGTACGGTCCTTACTGTCATTCTGGCTTTACAGTACAAATCAGTGTAGCGTCAAAGTAATCAATGACGCATACAACAAATTTCATTTTTAAAATAATATAATTAATTGTCAAAAAAGCAGTGATCACGTGTAGAACAATAAAATAATTTACTTTCCGAAAGCAAGAAAGGGGCCCCGCATTAATTCCAATCAAGGGTTGTAAGGTAGAGGTGGATTTAACATTTCAGCACACTCCTTAGATAAGAATAAAACGTTAGCTACGAGTTATAGAATATTATTAATTATTACAATATCGACAGGACACCATAAAATTCGTAAAAAATAAAATGCAAGAAAGATAGTACTCAAATATGTAATATTATCGAACTATAGATTATTCGGAAAATATTGTTTATAAATCGTAATTATTAAAATAACTCTAAACTCGAGATTAATTTTGAAAATAGACCGCCGCCCTATGCCTAGAGAGCCTACCTCAACCCGAAGGAAAACAGGAGAAAACCATGGCAAAGTTGGCTTAAACGATGTAAGTTATAATATCCAATAAACAAACGTTTTAAGTCAAAAGTGCACATGGACTTCAAGTTAATGTATCATATCAGACTGTGAGTAGAATACTCTTTGAGACAATTTATGAACTAACTACATTCATCCAGGTCTTCATTCAATTATCGAGCAGTATGGAACGTCACCTGGGAGACCGTTTTGGAACTTTCAACTATTAGAATTCTGTGTACTTTGAAACAACTTTTAAAAGAAGTAGTATGTAGTTGAAATGCAACTTCACGAATTGTCTTCAGTCCATAAAATATTTGTTTAATGTTACCTCATTTCTAGCAATCGGTAAAAAATGACGGGAGAAAAAAGATATATTTTCAAAGAGAAGTATTCGTGTCGTCATCTTGAGTGTGAATAATTCGGAAAAGAGACCGAATAAAGCAGATATTCACTTCGTATTTATTAATATATCACATAATTAAAACTAAAAGCGCGTTAAACATTACAATTTCATTATATTGCGATACTCAGCTTTGTATCATCATCAGGTAAATAAAAGTGTTTTAAAATACATCGTTTTTTATGGAGACAATAATCACAAAAGGGAGATATCTGAGATGCTGTACATAAAAGGTTTTAAAAATGCTATTAATTCACAGATAGATACAGATAAATTACTTAAAATATGCGACAACATTTTTTAATATTTGAACACATTTTATATATTTGTAAATGTTTTTTATCCTTCCATATTTATTTATATTCTATGGAAAATTTTTGATTTATAATATTTTAACTAGTTTTTGGTTACATTTTATGTTCATTCCATGCTTTCATATTGATATCAATTACCTTTGGCGTTTTCTTACCTCCTTCTGTCATTTTTACTTTTCAACTACACAGAGTCTATATAAGGAAAGTATTGTAATCGGTCGAGAAAAATTTGAGATCTCTGCGGATCTTCGCGAATTGGCTCCAGAGAAACTATTTTCAAATTTTGGCGATAATGTCTACTGTTGTATGCGCATGTATGTTAATAATTTTGTTCCCCCGATAACTCACGAACAAATTGATGTGTCTAAACCAAACTTGACATTTGACTTTGAATGCGTTGGGAATAGAAGCCAATTTCTGGACAACTCATTCCGACTTCACTTACACACCGCGCTCCACTTTCGGTTTCTTAATATTTAAAATTTTGAAAATATGCATAGAAGCATTTTGATTGGTCAGTTAATTCTGCGTACAAATTGCTAAACCGCATTCCTGTACGTCGCACCATTTAGTAGATACAGCGAAAAATTATTACGCAAAAAAGAAGGCGCTTTTTTAATTTGCAAATGAGGCTATTGCAAAGAGTTTAATGTAGAAGATAATTCATGCACTCTAGACTTGAATATATTTTAAAGATTTTTAGAAGTTTACTATGTACTGTGGTTATTATTACTATTATTTTTTGAAACTGATTGATCTTAGAAATATGTAATCTTGTCTAATAAATATAATATATTTTTATTTTAAGTGTTTTTTCCTTTTTCTTCAATTTTTAGTGTTATGTAGGGTGTTTAATGCCATGCGTTTTTGTTATGGATTGTGATTGGAAAGTTGAGTGGGGCACACTCCAGATATTTTACTTCGCATTTAGACCGCGAGCTCTCGCTTCTATGTATTTTAAAGAAATTTTATTCACCTGATGAAGATACAAAGCTGAGTATCAAAAAGTAATAAAATTTAAATGGGTTTTGAGTTTTAACTATATAATGTGCTAATAAATGTGAAGTGAAAATCTGCTTTTATGTCAGTTTGTTGTTTCATCCCAATGAAGAGGGGTGAAATAAAATGGATGTCACAGAAGTCACGAATGTAGGTGGGGTTCATGACGTCAGAGCTTTCTATCCGAGAAAGCGACTGTCAGTCGACCAAAAGGTCAAGGTCCCAAAACCTGTGAAGGTTACGCCATTGCTATCAGCCTTTGCCAACATCTTTCTTCGTCTGCTTTCGACTACCATTCTACTAGAAAAATAGACCCATTTACTTGTCATAGATTAAAACTTTCTCTTGGATCGCTTTTCGTCTGTTATTTATACGATGTGTAATGCGTGTGCGCTCCATTATGGAAAAAGTTATTTGCATGTTCTGTAAAAGTTAATTTTTATTATAATTTTTCACACATTTTATCCAATTTGAAAATGAAAGGTTCTTTTTCTATCATTACGAGTTCGCGTTGAATGATTCCTGAAGTGTTGCGTAACTCAGGGCTATCTTATGTAGAAGGGAGACCCTGAAATGTTTATGATATAATTGGTATGTTCCTTAATAAAATAAACAGCATTCAATGAGCAGAGGATAATTTTTTATATTAGTCGTACTAAAACTATTTATTTATTAAAACTTATTTTAGAGATTGTTAAATGCTTGATGTGACTATACGCTATCAAAAAACTCTCCAGAAAACAATTTTCTCTTTTACTTTACGTTTGCGAATTATACTCACCTCACGTTGGTGACAGTCAGGTTAGATATTCCAAACGCTTTGATGTCCCGGAAAATGGCGCGATACCCATCAGGACCATCCCCCAGACGTATTGTCACTTCATCTATGAGGATAGGTTCAGCCTGCGCAACAGTTCATGGATTAGATACTGCACCGGTCTATTCGTAAACTCCTTTCACTATTCCATTGAACTATGAGTTTCCACACTATATGAGCAATTACGTGCGTGAAATTGTCAGCTGCGGGACTCCGTGAGAGAGGTGGACACTCAAAAGACAAAAAAAATATTGTGATTAAAAGAACAGTCAAATCAAATATAAATTTCTAATAAATACATTTTTCCAAATGAATTCGAAATAATTCTATACGGATGATGATAATTGTGTGCGATACCAAAATATCAAATGATTAAAATGTATATAATTTATTTAAATAAATTATCTCATTTCCCTGAATTCAAAAGATTTTTTACTTGCTTTATCTGATGTTTCCCTGAAATGGAAGATTTATTGTTTCCTTTGGGAAACTGGCTCTTCTGTTACGAAAAGGTCAACAGAGACTTCGAACGAATTGGGAATAAGTTTTGTATTAGACTTGCTATACAACCCAGAGATATATGATGGGTTTTACGTGATGCAACGAGTTTTGTACATTACGTAACAAGTTTTACCAGCAGGTTAGGTAACGAGTTTTACAAGTGTGATTATTACACAATGTTTCCCGAACAACCCAAAATACTGAGTTGAAGAAGCGTACCTGCCGTGAACCCTGCAAATGGACTTAATATACGGTACTTTAAACTTTACTTTGAAAGAATATGAGGAATAAATGGTTATGAACGGTCAGGAGTTCGATATTAGAGGACTAACTTTCTTACATTAAGCCAGTGCCGCTGAGATGGGTGTGAGGTTGCGGAACAGGAGGGGTAAGAAATGGGGTCCATATTTGTTATACCGAATATATAAAAACTGAAAATTTATTACCTGAGAATATTACTAATTTGTTGTTTTTTTTACGACACAAAGGTTAGGATCAAGAGAAGGATAAATTGTACTAATTTTATTAATATCAAAATAAAAAATACTTATGCACATTGATAGGCATGTTGATTTTGCCGGTTGTTGTTAAATTACAGTAATGAGAGAAATTTATAACGCAATAAACTAAAAATAATTTAACTGTTATCTTATACATTTATCCATTAAATACCTTAATGTAATTTACGAGTAACTATGTGTTATTGACCTTCCATGGGTGTATGCTAAAAAATAACTGAAATACTTTCAGCCTACTTATTACGGTGTGGGGTGAAACAATTGATAGAAGGGAGAGGAGTGGGGAGGGGGTCGGAAATTCAAGATGTGCCGCGACATCTTTTTGGCGGTTCTTGCATTCAGCCCCCGAACACGGATTTCAATAAAACGGATACCTCAATCATAATATTATCACTTGTCAGAGAGTATATTCCCATATTCTATGGAGCAATGTAGATAAAAAACACGCACTAATTTTAAAAATTCGAATACAGAGTGAAAGAGTAAAATGTTCTTACAAAATACTCTTACTACTGGAATGCATTCCTTGTTGAGGTAGGTAACATGCATTCCGTTTGAGACCTGATCAAATTAAGCACATTGCGTCATATTTAACCAAGTAAAATTGTATTTAAAAAATTAACACTCAATTGTTATGCATGCAGAAGATGTGAATTAAGAATTGATTGAAGAAAAATCTCAGGCGTTTTAAATATATTTCTTCAGGAGAGCAGCACCTCGAGATTTGACCGATTTTACGAAACTCAACATTTTGAACTTGATCCGTTTTTGCGAGACTATCAAGATACCACATACCGTTGTCCTTAAGAAATATAAAGCCATAGATATAATCACTACAGTTTATTGAATGGAAAAAAATCGTTGAAAATCAGTTTTGAATAGGATCACTATGAAATTATAAGAATTGTAATTCCTGCATTCTCCACTTTTGATAGAATATTCGTGTTTTAAGTAAATGTTTTGTTGTTTAGATAAGTCCAACGATAATATACGAAACACGGAATTGGAGAATGTGTGCAACTGAGAAAATGATATTGAAAAACAACTGAAACAAGATACATCTGAGTGAAATTATTACATTCCTTTGTAATGGTATCAACTTTGGATTAGAAATTTGACAGATGAAGAACTTTCTCCGATGCTCGGTGGATTATCATCTCGAGAACGAATGACATGATTCCCAGACTGAAAGAGGGAATTCCATACGAGGAGTCATATCTGAATGACTCTTTTTCTAGACATATCTCACTATCTATTTGTTTGTAAGAATTATGAAAAACTAGTTCTTTTTATAAGGTATAAAATGATCCTTCTGCAAAAAAATTCTTTATTGTTAGAAAGCATACACAAGAAAGTGATTTCTCACATTTAACTTCCGTGTTATCATGAGTCGATTTAGAATAATTGATAGATCATATTAATTATTTTTACTTGAATTTTGTTTTAAGAACGCATCTGTAATAAGCAACAAGAATATGATTGTCTGACGAAATATAATCCTGAGACTTAAAATTCATAATATTGACTCTCATAAAGATTCATGGAGGCATTAAAAACAGAAACTCATTTATTTAATTTCTCGAAGCCATTTAAATGGCAGAGATATTCACCGTTGCTCTCACTCGTGTCGCCCGCATATACGAAATAATAGGGCACCCCAGTTATTCGAAACACATGAACGGTAACTTCAAAGCTAGCACGACACCTCGTCCTGGGTCTATTGAACACTAACTGCTTGTCCATCACCTTCTATTGCCTTCTGCCTGGAGCTTTTCAGATTATCTGCAATTCATAGATTCCCAGTGGGGCCAGAAAAAATTTGTACCTTTTCGCATTAATGTCCCTGTTCATATAGCTGTGACTACACAAAAGCGAACCTTCCTTCTTCTATACACGTCCCACTAACTACTATTAACACGTTCATGTGGGTCAAATTGTTTGTAGACCCAGCTAAGCGACCCACCTACTAACAATAGCCCTACCACCCACCTCCTACCTCCTATCTCTCCATGTAGATAAGCTTCAATATCACCCTACATTTCCTATTTACAAATACTAAAATTAAAAAAAAAACATTTAAAAAATTGATACCTGCATTTCGAAGAGTTTTGGTAGGGTTTTCTATGTTCGAAAATATGTCGAAAGGCCAAACCACCCACTAGAGAATATGAATGAGAGACAGGAGAACGTAGTCGCCAGGCAGTCAAAACTAATAAATGTGGGTGACTTTGCTTACTTATGCGCGAGAAACGGTATTCTTCACACAGGGGTTGTTCCGATTAGGAAAAAACTTATATTCCTTCAGCACTGACTCATTCTGATTGTTTCTACAAAATATGCTAATCGTCATTGTTCCTATCACGCGTTAAAGCAAGCAATGTCGTCGCCATTAATCAGAAAAAATAAGACTGGCCGAGTAGAATGTTTTTGTAGAGTTCTTACAAGGAGTTTTGAATATACGATTTTCATACATACTTAGTCAATTTTCGTACAATATTTTTCAATGAATTGTAACCACATATCATAAAACAGGCAATATACAAATACAATTACGAAAATTGATTAAGTATGTACTTAGTCAAATTTCGCACATCCATTTCCGTAGGTCTATCAATAGCTTTGGTGTTTTTGATTTGGAGACTCCACTAGGAAGTGTTACATCGCCATTATCCGCGCGGTCTATCAGTGGCTTACAGGAACCAAGTAAGATGGATAGAAAGTTGTATAATGATATATGATATGAAGGTATGGGACATGTGGATAAATTTGAGTGACTGTTATAGTGGAATGAAAGTGCTAACGGAAGTTTTCGAGAAAACCTGTCGCGTCCCTTCTTGGTCAATCACTTCAAATTCTACGTAGATCATCCGTAGATCATATGGGTAGAAACCGAGTGCTTTATCCCAGCAGTTCCTGAATCAATGATACCTTGTGTGAAGCCTAACAAAAAATTTTTCTTAAATGCAAGTTCACTTAATTTATAGGAATTGGTCTTCCACCAAAAGAAGTCGATCCATTCAGGGGGACCATATCAAAAAATTCGGGACCGCCGCTCTAACCACTGCCCAACTAGTCTCTCTCCCCGTTAGTGCCACCTCCTGAATACATCCGTTCCTGTAAATATGTGTGATACCTCCTGTCATCTTGGATTGCAGTGTGTACAAAATGGGTCGTCCGTGGTCCAAAGACACTCACCTGTGGGTAACCAAGTTCCGGAGCGCCTCTTCGAAGGCGGCGCGCGAACGTATTGGCGGCGCGCGTTAGACACGCGCTCAGATGGGCATCGCGACGCCGACATTTGAGCACGTAAGGGAAGCGAGGGTCACCAGCGATGGGCCGACCAGGTCCACCCACCGACCCCACTGCGCCATTCGCTGCGCCAGGGTAGTTGGCGCCCAGTCGTGGATCAGCTGGTTCAACAGAAATGAGAATACATATATTCCTTCCGTGTACTTACACACGGAGAAGATATCTGATCGCAGGGGTGATATCCACTACACCACCCGTTCACCTTCCACAACCTCTACACCATTTCCATCTAGACCTAACCATAATAAAAAATAAGAACAGTTTCAATCCCCTACTAATAATAGCGAAAAAAGGGGGGGGCGGGAAATACTTATGTGAAACAACACTGTAGTCCGAAGAGAAAAACTATAATCTTAATTCTTTCAGCACACCTTCCATCCATAAAGAAATTGTAGGATCATATCAACATCGAACATATAATTTTTACTATGAGGAAGTCAACTGTTGGTTTCAAATGATGTCTTTTCATTTTGTTTTCATTATTAAATCTTATTAATGGTTTTTATTTGTGTTCGATCACCATCTGTTCTTACATTGATTCATGTAACTTATGATTTCCATTGGTAGATAATTTCCATCACAATAACAATTTAAACCTTTTAACACTCTAAAGTATCATTCTACGATTGTGTAAATTATTCGTATAGGTTCACATAGTTTTAATGAAATTAACAAATGTTTTAAGAGGTTCGCATTTGATTGATTGCGGCCCCGTTCTCTTTTACTCTTGGAAAATTCTTTTTTATACGTTTTGGTACACACCAACAGGGGCATGTAAGCTCTCCGTCTAACTTAGCATGGGTATACCTATGTACAATGTACGATTTCTTATATGAAAACAATTAAATCAATCCCACAATGTACGATATTAACTTTTGAATGATATGTATGGCATTGAGATAAAAATAATTCTGGAAAACATTGAATGAATCTTCATGACAGAAATTTAAGTTTTTCGGTGAATGAACTATGTTTTTACGATTCCATGACATGTACAACGAAATGTTGTAAGATTAAGACTGTTATTGCATAATTAACTTTACGATACAACAATAATTACACTCAATTGATACACATTAATCATCAATATACGCAGTTTTTCAGAAAATACAAATAATAAGATCTTTATGGGAACACTGTAAAAATATGCGATTACTTGATCACCCGACGACGGCGTAATTTAACGTCGAAACGTCATAAGTTTTTAATTATTTATTTAAAATATGATATATTTCAGCATTTACGTAAATATGCCTTTTTTCCGCATGGAGGGAAAGTTAACGCAGAATCTCCCATTCACGGTGCAGTTTACTTCTATTGTCCAATTTTCTTTGTCCCTATTAGTTTGTTAAACTTATTCCGACTGTTGTTTTGTGGATTCAATTTACGAGTGAAACATTTTCTAAACCAATTTTTAAAAGAGTGCTCAACTAGTAATATGAGCTGTACTGAAGTCAGTAATCCGCGAGTAAAGAGACAAATACGAGAGGGAAAATCCATCACATTGCCAGTAAACGTTTTGTTATATTTAGCTCCGGACCAGTGGAGACCACGGTTCCGGCACTGCTTTTTGGAATATTTTTTAATTTACANCTTCAATTTATGTATTTACTTAAAAGTATATTTTACGGAATTGGTTAGGTTCTAATGCCGAAAATCTACTCCAAAAGGCGTTAAAATACAAAAATTAGCATATTAATTTTTTTTTTTAATTTCCCGGGAGTGGGAAGAGAGAGGGGCGCGGAACCTCTGCTCCAGACTTCTAGTATTTTGCAGTTTACAATCTCTCTGTTGACCTCAGTGGAATACACTCGGAATTTTCCGTATTCTCCGATTTGTTTGGCAATTGGATTCGCGATTTGCTTCCGCTATTTCTACGGATTGCTGTTGCATCTCATTTGTACTAAGGACCCCTTTTCGACCAGTTTGAAACTCCATAATTGCGGTATCTACGCAAACGGAGTTTAACCAGCGTTGAACATTTAAAATATAATATTAGTTTGTTTATTTATGTTTTGTTATTTCCGATGTTCTCCCGCAGCACATAGTGCTATCTGGGGTAACTTTTTATCAACTGAACACTGCTCGTATTTTAAAGCAAATTATAAAAGAAATAGTACAAAATTAAAATTTAACATTACAATTTATTTAAAGTACAGAAAATTATCGTTGTAATGCTACGTAACATCACTGATATTTGACTAGGGAACGAGTATATTAAAAATACCTTAGAGAAACAAGGTGTAACGAATTGAATTTAAAAAATAGGGAAGGCATAACTAGTCTCGAATGTAGAGTTTTTAATTGTTATGATTTATAAACAATATATTCCGAATAATCTAAAGATGGATAATAACACGTACTTGTAAATTATCTTTTTTGTTTTTGTTTTATTAAATACAAAATTTTTGGTATTCTGTTGGTATCATAGCATGTGGCTAAGTTTTTATTCTTATCGAAGGAGTGTACTGAAATGTTAAATCTCTGCAGTAGCGCCCTTGATCGGAATTGATGGGACGGTCCCTTGCTTGTTTCCGGAGAGTAAATTAGTTCTTTGTCCTCCACGTGGTCACACACAGTTTGTAACTGCTCTTTTGACTATGATATTTTTTTAATGTATTAATTTAAGCATTCTGAGCGTTAACCATATGACCCTCCTCTTTGAAATGGAGAGCAGCAGTGCGACGCTGTACTCCGCAGTCGTTCGTCGCCCCTCTGCTGCTTCTGCTGAAGGAAGGAGTCGAGGGAGAAATAGAAGGCAGACTGAAAGTAGAGACCTTAATTAAGAGAGGACCGTCAGGGGAAGAAATATGTGGAATTTCTCAAATTTCCTGAAAATACTACGCGCAGTTTCTCGTAATGTTTTGAATCAGATGTAGTTGATTACATTATTGTGTCATGCCTACCTCCTTTTCTCCCAACTCCACCAATAAGAGACAAGCATTGAGTGACAGCTGGCACAAAGGGGGCTATGAGAATATGCCCTAGCAATACAGCAGTTATGAGAAATTGCGTGCTCTAAAGTCGTGGGTATGGTTGGCGGTTGTGTCTTGATTAAGGTCCCTAACTGGAAGCAGGTCGACAGCAGGATGACCCACAGTGGTTGGCTGACTGACTGTGTGCGTATAGCGGGACTTCCCGCGTTCATCTTCTGTTCGCCGCAACTGTCTTTTCTTTTCATCACGTGATCAATGACTGGAAAATTTTCACATTGTATTGTGATACAACATACTGCCAAAAAAATAAGGCAATCACTTGCATGTGTGCTTTATTCTTACCTTTACTCAATTGTATAGATTGCAATCATTCACAATGCACCATATTTTTTACACGTATTCAATCTTGGATCTGTCGAGTATATAATACATGTAAATCCCGACCTGGTCAATTATCTAATAAAATAAATAGTTAAAAACTTTCGACGTTGTATGGACGAATAATGTTTATTTAATTAAATTACATAATAGACGTTAATAGTAGTAGAACAGGGTTATTATCTTTTGTTTGATTTGGTTGCTATGTATGGAAGTTGTAGAATGGTCTTTGACTTTCTTTCAGAGAGTAAACATCTGATTCTCCATGAGGTCAAACGTGTTTTTTAAGTAATAATTTATTTAGATAATAATAAGCAATATATTATGATAGACACATTTAGATTCAAAGACATTTGGTTGTCAAATTACTAAATAGTTACATTCTACTATCTACACATCGACAAGAGCACGGTTTAGAGGCACTTAGAGGCCACAGTATGATGTTCCTTTCCGAACTGTAATACGAAATTACTTCACTCATGTTTCTTTTCTTCTTCAAAAGAGAATGATCATAAATATAGTTATGTACCATAAAACTAGTTGAATCTGTGAGAATAATCCACTGAAGAATGCAAAATATAAAGAGAATATAAATGTACCCAATTGCCATGTTCTTTAAAATTATTCATCCACGTTCATGAATCTTTGGAGTTACAAGTATGTGTGATGTCAACAGATGATAATACAGAAAGGCGTTAATATCAAAACCAAACAATTGTCTAGAAGAACGTTTATAACAAACAGCAAATTCGAAAGAAACACTGTATCAGCGTTAAACAGGGACACGTAAAAGATTGGTTACAAGTGAGTGTTCAACGTCAATTGTCTCTTGGTGTAAAACAGAGGAGAACCACTAGGAGACTATACATGAGGCAGGTGTTTTAGCGAAACGTTTTTCCCCTCTTCACGCAAATATATTATTCTAAAAATGAAGAAATAAATCGATTGAAAATTTACTGCTCCATATCTTCTATAACAGTACCGAAATAATTGAGTTGAGAGAAGTGCATTGCACCTGAAGCGCTGTTGAGATTATCCGTTGTGTTTCACATCACATAGCGCATTCATGTTTCCAGTAAAGTGTTCGTGACTTGTATAAAGGGCTCTTAGCGTTCCGGTTATTCACGGACAGATTTTAAGTTCAATGATCTCACGGAACGTGATTTAAAGCTATTTTTTCATTCGAACAGAGTCTGAATAAACGGAGCCAAGGAGAAAACTTGCAAACTCACGAAAAATCATAATGTAAACTGTTTTAAACACACGAGCACGGATTCTACAGCTTAGGGAAAAAAAGTACATCGTTTTTGTAATGGCAACAGTTACAATGGTCCCCTTTTGCATTATGTCCTTCTCAAACAATATAAGTGTTTGAAGTGAATAAGCAGACTACAACTGAAAGAACCTTTTAAGAAATGCTTTCCATTTTTCTTAGTCGCTGTTCGAGCTAAAAAGATCCAAGGATACGGCTAGTCACGTTCCTCTCATATAAGAGTGCAAATAACTACGTAATGGAATTTATATCCCAAAATTCATTAGCTTAGATTATAGTGCTCGGTTTTGAATTCCATCCAACTCGCAAACAGCGACAGATTTGCGTACTATGCCCACTCACACTTTGGGGAGACGAAAAGGGATCAATTGAATTTTCAATTATGCGTCGTAAGGGGTTGAGAATATAAAAGTGTAGCAATAAAGAGAATATGTTTATGAAAAAGATCGTTCTTGTTTTAACGTTACGAAGAATATATCAATGATTGAGGATAATAATTTGGGTAATAATAATAATCTGAAGATATATTGTAAACTTTAAATAAACGTTTCTGGTTTGATTTATTATGAGTAAATTTAGGAGAAAAATGAACCGTAAAAATATTTAAATTGTTGAATCTCCCGGTTAGGTGTTTCATTCGTGATGAAGGTAAAAGATTTTTTTAATAATATTTTAGGAGATTCACAGTAAAATATGTATTACTTGTTTCACTTAAATAATTACACTTGCTACATTTGCCAAGAAAAATTAATGTTTGATTCTTTTTTTGAGAGTCTTAACAGACATGCCTCATTTATTAATAGACACAATAGAAGGAAATACTGATATATAATAAAATATTGTGTTAATATAGGAGAGAAAGAGCAAAATTAGATATTTTGATATGAATGAGCGAACGAGGTAAAAAATAAAAAAATCTACAATTCCGATTGGTTTCTCACAAGCCAAGTATGACCTTTATGACATACGAACCCTCAGAACACCTCCCTCTCACCAGGAGACTTTTCCCTGACTTCGTTTATCAAATGTGGGAGGATAGTAGCGAAGTATGTATGAGGAAAAAGATGTGAGCAAACATGTGATCATGTGAACGAGCGAAGGCTAGTAATCTGGGACGCGAGAATGCACTTCTAGACAGGGAACGGGTCATAGAGAGACTCTATGTGGGTCTCTGAGCTGAGTACGGAATTCTTTGCTCCATTGTTCCTTCGGTTAACGACCCCCCCCCCCNCATAGTCTTTCAGGACCATTGCGTGAGGAACGACGAACAGGAGGAACGTGTGTTGGTGGCTTGTTCTTTTTTCTTTTCAAGAAGAGAGTGCTCACGGAGAAGCGATATCTTAGGTCAAGTGATGGTCACGCGTTTCGAATTCTTTCGAAAAGGGAGAGTGGACGGGACGTTTGCCTACCACACATTGAATCCGACGGCTCTTTTGCTTTTTAAAAGCAAAATACTAAGAGTTAGCTCAGTAGATAAATAAAGGTTAAGATACCTTTCCGATAAGAAATCCCCCTCTTACAAGTAAGTTGATTTCTGTCTTAAGTAACACGGTAAAATATATTAATGTATCTTAATTGTATTTTAATATACCAAAAAAACGTGATATGCCCTTACTGAGAAGAGGTGGAGGAAAAAATAATGGCTCTTTTCATTCTGTCGTAATAGTTAAAATAAGGTCCATGGAGTACGAATGTATAATGACAACCATCTTAGCCGGATATAAATAATTCATTCTTGCAAAATTGAAGGAGCTTTTGTAGTGGAAAGAGAACTGAAGGAAAAATGGAAAGAAATGTTGAACACTAGCAGTAGTGCTTTTCTACAGTAATGAGCCCTTAAAGTTTTGCAGGAGGTAATTCTTCCTGATCTTCCAAACTCGTCCGCTTCAAATCGCGTATTATTTGTGGGTTTTTAAACTAGGGTTAATTTAATTATTGGGTTGGAAATATTCATGTCTGAATAGTCTTGGCAAATGCTTTAGTTTTATGCAGACTGAAAACCATTTGTTGATATATTTCACCAGTATACGGAACTCCCTTGAATATTAGCACCCTGAATTGTTGTTAGTAGACACATAACAAAGGGAATGCCAGTTTTGAAATGATTCTGTTGACAATATCGATACAGATTTATTTCGGAAATGCTGACTTATTCTACTGCAACTCTGAGGTAACATGACTGTATTTAATACATCTTCGTCGAATACACAAACAGGTTAGAAACCTACTTAACAATTTGCTACAGATTTCTGCTTTACTGAATTACTACCTATTTAAGTCTACTTTCAGTAGATGGATGTGTGAGAGCAGGATGAATGACCTGAACTTTGGCACAAAACAAGAAAGTTATTCATTATTTTACAATAGATTTTGCACCTGTCATATTTCCGCTTTAAAGGTGGTCTATATTTGCTGAATATATAACAGTACCCTATTTTTATAATTCACCTGTGTACCTACGTATTTTATAAAATAAGTTTGTACATCATCGTGGGTTTATTTTAGAACACGGACCGCCACTTCGTGAACGAAGAACAAATATCATTTCGATAAAGTTGCAAAAGACTCAACATGGTTAAGGCGAAAAAAAGGATATAATTTTCCACGTCATCATTAAGCGAGTTAATTCAATTAATTTAATTTAAAGGAACTCTTGTATGAAGAACTTTATTAATTTTGGCCTGTTATACTGCAATACAAATACACGCGGTTCAAAGGGAAATAAAACACGTAAAAATGCAATGAAATTATAAAACCACAATTCGACCTAATTTTGAATTGACCCGAACAAATCCAGGACAAAATGTATTCGTGAGAATAGTTGAAAGTCCGGTGCCTAAGAAGTGGTATTGGATCCCGATGTTCGAATAAATATCAAATGAAAACTCACTTATATACACCGGCTGTTGGGAATCCGTGGGGACCGCAGCTAACAGAAGCAGCCCCAGAGCAGGAAGGAGCACAGCAGCTTCCGCCGTCATGGTGTCAACGACTGAACGGACGACGGTGCTCGGTTGCCTTCACCCTGGCCGTGGCAGAGAGTGTGCGCCACCTCCCGTTGGCCCCGATTTTTTGTAGTCGCTCCGATGCCGCTCCCTCTTCCCCGCCCATCTACTCTTCCAGACGACGCCTTCCCCTCCGCCCGTCGGTGGGGGATGGGGAACACGGCGGTCCCGTTCCAGACGTCCGCAAAGACGCTCCTTCCAATGCTCTTCACACCTCGGTGACGTAGAGAGAAGCGACCAATGGGGAATTTTTAATCGCCTCATATTAATATTCTTAGAAGAGACCTATCTTGAGGATTCGGTCAGGATATTTAAAAACAACTTCATAACTCGCCAATGTTTCGAATATATCGCATCCATTCTCGGGGTTATAATATACAATACACATTATTTTCATCCAATCTATAATTATATATATATATATATATATATATATATATATATATATATATATATATATATATATATATA